>APFE030106951.1:10864-42638 GCA_000404065.3 Pinus taeda | reverse complement strand
AATCCCAATACCATCCCCAGATTGGTTAGGAACCAGCAACTACAAGATCATCTTACTGACATCAGTCAACAGCCAGAGCTTCCTAACTCAATCCCCACACCAGTTAAGGTCCTATTCCGGTCCAACCCCAATTCCCCTAGTTCACCATCAACATCCCAAAGTTCCCCACACATCCCTTCTTCTCCCACACAAGTTCTCTTCCCCCACACTGTTGTAACTTCTATACCTTCTACCCCTGTGATACCTGTCGTTCCTACTGTCCCAGTTTTCCAAGTTAACCCCCAGAATCCAACAAATATGGCCAGATATGCACCTCTGCAACTGCCTGCCAATCCAGTGGCCTTACCTCAAGATTATCAAGCCAAAATAGCATACTTTGACTCCACTGGACCTTATTCTGCCATTCAGCATGCCAAGAGAATGCAAGATCATTTTGAAAATTATGAAATAGATGATGAAACCATAAGGATGAGAATATTTGTCCAAAGCTTGACAGGCGATGTGAGGACCTGGTTTAGATCTCTGCCTGCAAATAGCATTGCTACCCCTGATGAGCTATACCAATCCTTCACAAATAGATGGGAGAAAAAGAAGGACCCGTTACACATACTAGGTGAATATGACATGATTAGAAGAGGTCCCCAAGAGACTGTTTTGGAATACTATGCCAGGTTCAACAATGTTTATAATGCTATACCCCAAAACTTAAGACCTCCTCCGGATTTAGCCTTATATAAATTCCCATATGGATTTGACCCAGATATGGCCTACCAATTAAAAGAAAGAGCCCCTCAAACCCTTGAAGAAGCACAGAGAGTTGCTGTAACAGTTGAAGAAAATTTGATTGCCAAGAGGAGGAGGGCTAAAACAGAAAAGAGAGTTGTTTTCAAGGAAGAGCCCTCTGCCTTGGATCAGAAATTAGATGCAATAATTTCTGGTATGAAAAGGTTAGGTGATAGGGTAGAATCTGTGGAAAGAAAATCCTCATGGGAAGCACCATCAAACAATCCTAATAGGAATCCAAACTTTAGGAGGAACCAAAACCCTGGAGGTAGCAAAGCCAATAATGACCCTGAAATAAGACCACCATTTCAGGAAAATTATGCCGAGGCATCCACATCTGAAGAACAAGTAGAAGACACGCATATCCACCTAATGGGACTTGACAATAAGCACCAAGTCTTCTTAAGTCAAGAGGATCAGGAGCAGGAAGATGGTCAACAGTTTCAGACCAGTTCAGGAGAATCATTTGACTTCAAACAAGGCTATGACACTGTTGTCTATGAGGTCCATAAACAATACAAGTTGAGAAGTAGGACTGTGAATGTAACACAACCTGAGAAAACCAAAGATAAATTACAGCCCAAAAGTGCCACAGTTCTGGAACCAAAGAGCACAGCTGATTCTCCTTCAAATGAGGTAACTGTTGAAGACATCACTGAAAAGTTACTGAATCCACCTACTCCATCAGTTGAACAGCCTAAATCAAACAAAGAGCCTCAAGAGGTGATCAACAAGAACAGATCCCAAAATCAGGAACAAACCTCAGCAGATAAGGAAAGTAGGCTTACCAATACCACTAAAGCACAAACAGAAAAACCCTTTGATTTGGAAACTGAAATTGGAAAACTAAAAATAACAATACCTCTAGCAGAATTAGCCAAAAATGAGATCTATAAACAGCAGATTCAAAGATCTCTACAACTCACACATCACAAAAGCAAAGATAATATGGATAATGTCAATGTGTTGGATGATACCCCTAAATTGCTTTTTGGACCAGAGGTTGATGGAAAAGTAGCAGGCTCAGGAATCCTACCCTTCTATGTCAGCCTGCATGTGCATGACAAAATATTACACAATGCAATGTTTGACTCAGGTGCATCTCATAATCTAATGCCCAAATCTGTAATGGAAAGGTTGAATTTCGATATTACTAGACCATACAAAGACCTTTTCTCATTTGACTCCAGCCAGGTCAAGTGTTTAGGCCTAATAAAAGACCTATGTGTGTCCTTAGTCCAATACCCAAACAAAACAATCCTAATGGACGTAGTTGTTGCTGATATTCCACCTAAATATGGGATGCTGCTGTCAAGATCATGGGGAGCCAAGCTTCAAGGATCTCTCCAACTAGACATGTCTTATGCTACTATCACAGTCTTTGGTCAACCCAAGAGGTTGTATAGAGAATCTCTAATGAAATACATGGTCAGTAGTACAGAGAAGCCTCAAAATTTCCCTATTTATGCTGTCCACTCTGACATAGACTCGTACATCCTTTATAATGACAATGCAAACAGCAACGCCAAGGAAAAGACTCATATAGTTAAAACAAATCAAATTGCTGAACAAGAAGAGGCTGATATCCAAACACACACCGAATCAAACAATGCCAAAGGTCTAGACCACAAAACAAATGACAGTGAAGCAACCATAATTGAACAAAACAATGGAAAAGGGGCCTTCCTAGAAAACAAAACAATTCTACCAAGTGAAGTGGATGTCAAGCAAACCAAGCCAATCAATCAGCCCATCCTACAAATCACCAATTCATCCCACACAGACCTCATTCAAAAACCCCTAGAAAAAGAAATCTTATGGTTCCTAGAATTTGATGGATCAGTTAACAAGCTAGGGGCAGGAGCAGGGGTATGGGTGCATAATAAGGAGGGTAGCCATGCAGAAGGAAGAGCTTACAGACTGAACTTCAGATGTACCAACAATATGGCTGAATATGAGGCCCTGTTATTAGGCCTCAAGTTGATACATTCCCTGCAAATTACTAGAATATCAGTCCTAGGGGATTCAGATTTGGTTATTCAACAGATTAAAGGCAATTTTGTTACAAAAGACAACAGACTTAGGTCTTACAGAGCTGCGGCCACTCAGTTGCTTAACCCCCTTGCTGATTTCCAGATCACCAAAATTCCTAGGGCCCAGAACCTACATGCTCACAGCTTAGCCATGTTTGCAAGTACTTGCAAGCTGCCTTTTGACCCCAATCACCGTTTCACAGCTGAGGTGAGACATAGACCATCAGTCCCAAACAACATAAAAGACTGGCAAGTGTTTGACAATGATGCACAAATAAAAAATTTTCTGAATTTACAGGAAGAATTTGCAGGCCTGAACATAGATACTCAACCAGCAAGTCAATCACAACTACTAGAGCCAGCAAGTCAATCACAAATACTTCATCTAGATCACAGCCAAGCACTCTCACCCAAAACAGTCTACCAATTGCTAAACCCTACAATTTTCAACCAGGATAACATTCAAGAAATCCAAAAGATTGAGTATGAGCAGATACCTGAAGATGAAACTGAAATAATACAGCTAAAAAGCAACCTTCTGCCTGTAGGCTTAGCTCCATTGGAAGATATGTTTGATTCTAATGATGTCCCTAATAAGCCAAAATTTGAACCCCTAAACAATACCATTGAAGAACACAACATAGGGACAGTCCAAAGCCCCAAAATCATAAAACTATCAGCTGCATTACCTCCTGAACAAAAGCCCAAATACATTGACCTGTTTAAAGAATTTCAAGATGTATTTGCATGGAGTTATGAGGACCTTAAGTCCTATGACACCTCTGTTATATAGCACACAATCCCACTCAAGCCAAATCAGAAACCCTTTAAACAAAAATTGCGGAGAATAAATCCCATGCTCCTCCCAGCAATGGAACAAGAAGTCCAAAAGATGTTTAAAGCAGGAATAATAGCACCAATCAGATTTTCTGATTGGATTTCAAACCTAGTCCCCACAAGAAAGAAAACAGGTGAAATAAGGCTTTGTGTGGATCTAAGAAACCTTAACCAAGTGTCATTGAAAGACAACTACCCCCTACCAAAAATGGACCATATTTTGCAGAAAGTAGTAGGGGCTTCAAGGATTTCCTTATTAGATGGCTTTTCAGGTTTTAACCAGATTCTGGTCCATCCTGATGATCAGGACAAAACTGCATTCACAACCCCATGGGGAACATTCAAATATGTTAAAATGCCATTTGGCTTGAAAAATTCAGGGGCCACATTCCAAAGAGCAATGGACATTGCTTTTGCTAAAGAGATTCATGACTTTCTTGTCATCTATCTAGATGATCTTACACCCTTCTCCAAATCTGACCAAGACCACTTAAAACACCTAAGGCGGATATTTACAACTTGTAGGAAATATGGGATTTCCTTGAATCCTAAGAAATCCTTGTTTGGTCTGGAGGAAGGTAAACTGCTGGGTCACATTATCTCCAAGGATGGCATTAGAATAGATCCAGATAGAATCCAGGCCATCCAACACATGCCCCATCCCAGGAATATAAAGGAGTTACAAGCCTTTTTGGGAAAAATCAACTTTTTAAGAAGATTTATCCCAAACCTAGCTGAGCTTAGCAGATTGCTTAACAACATGCTGAAAAAGGACTCCAAAGTTAAATGGACAGTAGATGCTAAACAAGCCTTTGAAAGCATCAAATTTGCTCTCACCCAAACTCCTGTCCTAACTAGCCCTCAGTTTGATAGGGACTTCATCATATTCTCCTTTGCGTCTGAACATACAATTGCTGCAGTTTTACTACAAAAGGATGATCTGGAAATGAAAAACCCATAGCTTTCTTTAGCAAAGCCCTAAGAGATGCACCCCTCAAATATCAGATCATGGAAAAACAAGCCTATGCCCTGGTCAAAGCCATTAAAGACTTTAGGATTTATATCCTTTATTCCCATATAATTACCTATGTACCAAGCCCAATTGTCAAAGATATACTTACACAAGAGAATTTGGAGGGCAGAAGAGGCAAGTGGATAGCAAATATTTTGGAATTTGACATAGAAATAAAGCCTACCAAACTCATAAAGGGGTAGGGCTTAGCCAAACTGATGTCTGAAACAAACTTCCAAGCCCTTGACATTAACCAACTAGACAGTGAACAGGAGCTGGCGACTCCAAAGATCAATGTAGCCTTTGAGCAATCCCCTTGGTATTTTGATATCTGTTATGTATTGCAAAACCTGTGTGCTCCCCCAGGACTATCTAGAACTAAGAGTAGATTTGTCAAAATGAAAGCCTCAAAATTTTGTGTCATGGAAGAAAATTTGTTTTGGAGAAACCACGAGGGCATCTTGCTAAACTGTCTAATTGAAGATGAAGCCAACAAGATCATGGAAGAATTTCATGCAAGAGAGTGTGGTGGGCATCTTTACTGGAAATCCACTGTGAACAAAATACTGAGAGCTGGATACTGGCCCACTATCTTTTCAGATGCCAAGAGATTTACCACTGCATGTCACAAATGTCAAGTGTTTGAAGGAAAAAGACAGTTGCTGCCTTTACCCCTCAGACCGATTGCAACAGAAAGACCATTTCAGCAATGGGGCCTGGATTTCATTGGAGAAATCAATCCCTCATCTTCAGGTCAGCACAGGTGGATTCTTACAGCAACAGATTACTTCACAAAGTGGATTGAAGCAATCCCATGCAGACAAGCAAACGACTCTACCATCATCCAATTTTTGGAGTCAAACATTCTGGCTAGATTTGGATGCCCTGACAAAATAATAACAGATAATGCTGCTGCATTTAGATCTAAAAAAATGGTCAATTTCTGTCATAAATTTCATATTACATTGGGACACTCCACAGCATACTATCCCCAAGGCAACGGGCTGGCAGAATCTTCAAACAAGAGTTTGGTAAATATGATCAAGAAAATATTAGAGGAAAACAAGAAAAACTGGCACAAGAAACTAGTCAATGCATTATGGGCAGACAGACTAACAACCAAAAGATCAATTGGGGTCAGCCCTTATGAATTAGTCTATGGTTTGGAGGCTAAATTCCCTTCATCATTAGGAATCCCTGCTATGAAGATACTCCAGGAGTGCCAAGCTGAGCCCAATGACATGCAAAGAAGGATAAATCAGATTATATGTTTGCAGCAAACCAGGGAGGAAGTTTATAACAGAGCTCAAGTATTACAAGAAAAGCTGAAAAAGGCCTTTGATAGAAGGACCAAAGCAGAGGATTTCAATATAGGTGACAAGGTCCTCAAATGGGATTCAAGAAGAGAAAACAAAGGTAAACATGGAAAGTTTGACTCCCTTTGGAGAGGACCATTCCTAATACAAGCTGTGCAAGGAAACAACACCTATTTTCTGCAAGATTTGGACAAGACTGACTTAGAGGAAGGCCCTGTCAATGGCAGGATGCTCAAGCACTATTTTGATTACCTTCCATAAAAAGAGTTGGCCTGTTTGTACATAGTTTGATGTAAATAAATTCTGTAAGTGTTGTATTTATTGTTCTTTTGCAAGCATGAAAGTGAAATCATTCTGAAAGGCATTACAGATAAAGAATGGAATTAAAAGACAGGCTGTGTTTTAGTTTATCAGCCTACAATTTGAGGAATTTATGAGAAACAAAACTTCAAAGTTTCAGAGAAGCAGCCAAAGGATCCAGGCACACGGACCTGCTGTTCTTGGTCTTTCCAAAACAAAAACCATCCCCATGTGGAGCCACTGTTGGATACCTATACCAATAGGTTTCATATTTCATGATTGGGTATCAAAGGTCCAAATATGCTCTGCTTTGACAAGTGCAAAGATCTCATATTTCCCTAAGAAGGCAATGTCTGTATCAGTTTTGATAAGAACTCAATTTTGATGGGTGGTCCAACAGTCTATTCTGGATCATGCCATGTTTTCAATTTTCATGTTGTAGAATAGAGAATGACATCTGTCCAAACTGTTTAATCTTGGCAGATCAGTAGCTAGGTAGAGAAGCTTAAGGTTCCCAACTGCTAAATCTGGGACCTTGGAAGGAATAAGGGTTGCATTAGATAGAAAATGAGAGAAAAAGCCAATGAAAAGAAAAGGCATTCAAAGGGTTTGCAAGTCCAAGTGCACCCTTCAAGAAGGAACAAAAAATTCTAGGAGAACTAGTTGGGTAGGTACATGGGGTTGCAGAAGTGGTGCCTCTTTCAAAAGCAAGGTTGCTGAAACATCAACAGGAAGAGCAGCACTCTGGAGCATGACTAATTCCCTTGTTCTCATTTGTACACCACTCTTCATTAACACCCTTTCCCAAGATGCACAGAGCACAGAAATTTATATCTTTGAAGTATTCTTATGGCTTTAAGAAGCCACATTTCCTGTGCAAAAATCTTTTCATTTTGAACTACTCCTAGTTTCAAATTATTTTCAAAGAAAACCTGGTTGAGCTAGCCTTCACTCATGTTTCCTCCATATTAACAGCTAACTCTACTATTTTAGCCCCCTATACCCCTTTATCCCTATTATTATAAACACCATGGTGTATAAACCCCACAATGCATAAATATCCCCTCTCTGGCACTATAGCCATAATATTCTCTCCCTGGGACTTGAATTGACACCTGGTCAAGGTCAAGAACCCATGACTCACCTTTTGCTCCCCCTGAAACCACCTTCCCTACCCAAAGTACCATTTTGCCTTGAAAACCTTCAAAACCTTGAAAAACCCAAAAAATCACCAAAGGGGCGGAAAACATTGAAAATTTACCCTCCCCGCGCTTTATCCTAAGGTCGGGGGTTATCTCATATTTCATAAAATTGGTGTAAATCCCATTTCCTATAGTTTGCGCCCTGATGAATAATTTTTGCCCGAAATTATGCAAAACCCGCAAAAAACCCCTAATCCTAAAGTTCCCGGCATATTATTTAAATTGAATATTTTAATGGCCAGGCAGGCCCCTTCCAAAGATGCACGACCAGTCGGAGGACCCGCCAGCCGTCCGATCTCCGCCGGTTGAGATCCAAGGGTGGGCGGTCAAAATCACAACCCGATCTGCCGACCGTTAACGTCCGGGGAGAGCAGTTTCGGGCCCGTACGAGGACGCGTGGCAGGCGCGGAGGTTGTTCGGAGCTCTCTCCACATTACCGCCTGTGCTCCAAAAGTGGTGCGGGGAACCCGCTTACCACCACTCCACTTACCGCTTTCCCTCACGCGTCACCACCACGTCACCTTGACGTCACCTCACTTCTGTCCGCTCCCGCGCCCCGTCGACCTCCACGCTGTCTTGCCACCGCATCGTCCTGCCACCATGTCCCGCCACCCTGGCCATCACGTCAGCACCACGTCATTACCGTACGGCGGGCCCACCATGACGTCATGCTGACGTCATCGGCAGAAAAGTGCCAATCGCGTTATTTTGCAAAATTTAACGTTATAACCGGCCTAATAAGCCGTTTTTTGTCATTTTCACTTGATTAAGAGAAGGAGCCGTTAAACGACCAGCTGCCGCGAAAATTGACCCCGACAGCAAATTTGAAGATTTCGACCGTTGAAAGTCCAGAATTCACGGTGCCAAGCCTCCACAGCTCAGCTCGCAAGTGCCCAAGCTGGTTTATCCAGGTATTTAGCCAGTTTCCCCCACTTCGCCCGTGCTTTCTAAATTCTCTGTAAATCCACCAATTAACACCATTAAAACCTTCAAATTATAGTTCTGCCTATCACATAAAGCCTGACAAGCAACCTACAGGACCCTAAAACCACAATTCAGTAAGACAGTGCTCGTTTCGCGGGCTAAAACCTCGAAATCCTTCCCGAGGTACTCGGCATTGTTCCCTTTTGCCAAGTATAGTCCACTTGCTGTTACAACAGAGAAACCTGAGGAAACCCTGCAAAATTTCTCAGTAACAATTCACACCCTGTGAATTTCACAGAAAAAACAGATAACCCTGCCTGCAACTCTCTCTGCAAAAGGAAAACTCACTGTATTAGCAGTTGAGTTAAAGTCAAAAGCCCTTGATTGAATAACTGCCTATTTTTCTACAAACTAGCTCCTATCATGGCGTCTCCTGCAACTTCATCCATCAGTGTGGCCTCACAAAGTCAGACAAACAAACAGCTGGAAGCCCTGACACTAGTAGATAAGGATAGTCTCATTGGAGACTTTGAAGGGAGCAGGGACTTTTTGCAGACCTTCAGTAGGTTAAGGGAAGACCACAGGGATGGACATGGCACACATGGGGTCTGGGAGTCAAACTTGCCCTACTACTGTCTCCTAGCTGTGAATGTTTTCCCTGAGATCATTCACCTCTGTGCTGAACATTATGATGCAGAGCATAGAGCCATCAGCACCTCATCAGGGAGGATCCTTTTTCAAATCAATGCTGAGTCCATCAACAAAATGCTACATTTTGATCAGACAGAATTGCTGATCCCATTCTCCATGAACCAGTTGATGGACACTGGTGACAAACTGACTGATGAAGAACTACAGAGAATCAGCAGAGACTTCATGAAGCCTGAATGCCAGACCTCAGAGCCCCCTCCCTATCGGAATGATCAATTCAATGAGGTGGGCAGGCTATTACTGGACATGATAGCCTATGTATTGGGGTACCAGGATAGTGAATATGTGGACAGAGGCATGCTAGCAATGCTATCTGTATACATCCCATATCAACCCCCTGCCAAAAAATACAACTTTGCCAAATTCATTGCCAACAAGATCCATGATCAGCTGACCAAATTAGATAGACAGGGGGTCTTCAGGTATTCAGGCTACCTTTACCACATGTTCATGTACTATCACTCTGAAGCCTTCCCATGCTATATCAGAAGGCTGGACCATACAGGGGAAAGAAGATCTGTTATCTTCTGGACCTCAGTCTATCACCACGTGACAATTTCACCATATACCTTTTGTGAATTTGTTGACCAGTTTGTCTACCCCCTCTGCTGCATGCTAATGAAGTCCCCACCTTCCAGGGTGTCCAGTGAGATAAAGAAAGCTCTGCAGCTTTCCAAGAAAAGCAAGATAGGTGACTGGTACCTATATGAGCACCATACAGTCTTCAGGATCTATGGATGTGAGGTCTGCCCATATAGGCTCCCAAAATATGTGCCAGTGAGGTTATTTGCACTTGAATATTATAGACAATTGATTCAATCGGACCTCACCCACTTCCATGGCGCCAAGAAAAAGGCTCACCTCAGCTTCAAGAGTGAAATGGGCCCTTTCATTATGAATAGGAAGGAAGGATGGGAGGATGCAGATCTGATCCTGAAAAAAAAATACAAGCTATCTTATAGCTTTCGGTGGGTCCCTTATGACCCTCAAGGAGTCATCTCGGCTAGGAGAACCAAGTATAGGCTCCTAGCCATTAAGCATTGCCAATACCCTCATATAGAACAATATGCCAATTTGCAAGAATGGCAACCAAATACTCTAGCTGAGAGTTTAACTGAGGAGGAGAGGATGCTTAAGAATGTAAAGGAGCTTGAAAAAACTATTGACCTGGATTATGTGCAGCAGGTACCCTTATTATTGCCTTACTCAGTAGGACAAGGGACCTCATCAAAAACGATTGTACTTCAAGCACCTTCAACATCAAAATCAGCCATGGATAAAGGTAAAGGCATATTAGGGGCAGAGGATAAGCAACAGGAACAGTAGACAGAGCAACAGGCTCACAGCAGGCAGGACAGCAGAAAGAAAAGGAAACAGAAAAGGAAAAGGAAACAGAGCAGGAGGCTCAGCTAAAAACAGGTCAGGAGGCCAGGATGGAGACAGATCAGCAGTCAGGCCAGCAGCAAGAACAGGTGGAAAAGCCACAGAATGGGCTGCCAAAGACCACTGCACTACAAACTCCACCTCCACAAACACAGCAGTCCAGTGCCCCAGTCTTACAGACTCCGGCACATAAAGAAAGGGGAGTTAAAAGACAAAGAGAAGACTCCACTCCTCTCAGTGGACCTTCAGACCAGCCAGAGGCTAAAAGGCAAAGGGCAGACTCTCCTGAAGTAGAAGACATCACTGATGATGTCTTAGACATTGAGAAGGACAAGGAGAGCAGCCTACAAACAGGAACAAGCTCCTTCCAGCAGGAGCAAAATTTACAAGTCAGTTTGGAGGTGGCCTCCCAATCCCAGCAGAGCAAGAAGCCTAAGAGCACCAAGGCTTCTTTTATAGAAATCAAGGCTCAAAATGAGCTATTGAGGCAGGAGGTGTACAAACAGTTTATAGATGCTACACCGACCATGCAGGAAAGGCTGATGTCAGTCTATGACATCCAAAAAGAAAGGATGATCTTCAGCCATTTTAAACCCAAGGGGCCGCAGCCTAAAAGTGCTGCAGATTATATCAAAACAAGGGTGGAGGTCCTGGCCAGCAACATACATCCAATGGACCAAATTGAACTCCACAAGCAGGCTGGAGAAATGGTGTATGCCACCCTTGTGGAAAAGGCCACATTGGCCTATGAGCTGAAGGAAGCATTAAAGAATACTAACACTCAGCTGGATGTGGAAAGATTGTCCTCCAAGGCCAAGGACACCAGAATAAAAACCCTCGAGGACATTATTGTTGACACGGGGTATGATCCTAATGACCCAACAGGAATCAAAGCACTCATGAAGAAAAAGGATGATGACCTCAAGGCACTCAAAAAGAGATTAAAGTTGCCACCAACTGAACATCCTCAGACGGCAGAGCTTCTAGAGCAGAAAAAGATGGAGGATCAGCTAGACCTCCTGTTACAACAGGATCAGAGGATAAGAGAGTTGGAGAAGCAACTGGAGGGAGCATTACAAGATAAACAAGGAGAATCCACGTCCCAAGCTCCTCCAACAACTTCAGCAGCAGCAGCAGCAACATCAGCAGCAACAGGGACCCACACATCAGAGGCAACAGGAACAACAACAACAGGCCAACAAGACAGCCCATCCATAGAAGATATAACCAAGGCTGTCAAACAAATGGAACTCCAAGCTGATGAGATAAAGAAAGCTAAGGAGAAATTAGCAGAGCTGGAGTCAAAATATGACAAATCAAAGCAGACAGTGGCCGAGCAGGGTAGAGAAATAAAGACCTTGACAGCCAGGATAAAGGCTTTGGAAAAGGAGCTGAACTTAGAAACATCCCTGGCCGAAATAAAGAGAATTCTATGGGCCAGAATAAGCAAGTCTATCACCCAGCAATGGAAGTCCATAAAGACCATCCATCAGCAGATGGAATCACTAAGCCAAGCTCAGGTAGACATTGATAGGGCTAAAGCTGTGTTAGGTAATAGTCCAGATCAGGCCAATAAAATGGTAGATTACCTAAACAGACATGAGGAGGAGGAGTTGGCAGCCCTGGGCATTCCGAATAGGACAGAAGCAGTCCTCCAGGCCAAAAAGGTACTCACACTCAGAAGCTATGTGCAGGCAGTGGAGAGAAAATGTTTTGATATAACAGCAGATGTGGAGGAGTTCAGGGCCAAACTGGTAGAGCTGCAAGCAAGAGGCCTTCCCAGTCTGTTGAGTAGCCAAGGAAAACTGATTTCCCTAGATCAGTTTACCAACAGAATGATGACATACATGGAAAATTAGATCACTGCATCTGGCAGTTCATCTGAACAGAAAGGGCCTCCTTCAGGGCAAGATTTGTATGATAAATTGGGAGGTCTATTCTTCATTGAAAATGAGGTCAATCACCTCTTTGAGACTCCTCCCAATTTCTTCAAATACACAGAGGCCGATGAAACTTTAATAAAAATCAGAAGACATCAGATGCCCAAGGAAGATTGGTGGCAATCCATGGTCAGAATTCTGCCACGTTAGCTTCAGTCATTCGGTCACTAGGAGCCCAAGTCAAAAGTAGTCATAAGGCCACATAATTTTAAAGCAGATAAAATGAGCAAAGGATCAGATGACTTAGATCAGAAATCAGTTGTTAAAGACAACGTGGAAATGAAGATGGATATTTTCCTCATCCCTCAAGATGACTCTGCTCAAAGACACTTATGTGAAATTCAGCATTCAGACAAAGGCTTGTTCCCGTAATGGAATTCATGGTTTGTATAAGTTTTCGTACGGAAGGATCAAGACTAAATGAAATGTTTGAGAAGGATGAAAGATACAGGACAGCATGAGGATAAAGCAAGCATTTAAGGCACTTAAAGGCAAATTCAACAGAAGGACCATGACAGCTCACCAAGAGGACACTCAGCTGCACAAAAGGCCATTCAGCAGTTAATTCAAAGCATTCAGCCGACTTCAACCAACTCCATAAAGCTCCAGATGTCAAAACTGCTCTGACAGCAGTTAATAGCTTTTATAGCTCATTAAAGATTGTAATAACTTCTCATCTACTTTCTCTGTCCCAATGTAAGAGATATTTTTCCGCTCAGATGACTCATACCTGAGATATTTTGTAACAAACTTCTATATATTCCCCCTCATTTTGTTTAGGAGGGGTTGGACTTCGGATGTAAGAAATTCTTCTAATATCTTCTCTGCATTTCTGATATTGTAAACCTTCAGACAGTTTAATACAAAGGCAGTGGGATTTCTTCAAAGATGTTAGTCTCTTGATCTTTTGATGGCATGTTGCTTAAAGCAGCAAGATTCCTGTGCATCACATGGTTCAAATAAGTTTTCCTCATGACTCTTTACTTCACCTGTGTTTCCTGTTATTTCATATGTACCTCATGTTTTCTATGCGTTTGAAATCTAGATAGTAAGGAAAAAGGATAGTATTAGGACTTGGTCATTAACCACCCTGATCTCAATCTGAACTATCTCGTATGTTTTCTTCTGGTAAGGTTGTTTTAAAGCGTAATTCTTAACTGCTACCTTTAAACAACCATATCATCACTGTATCATCACTGTGTGTTGTTGTTTTAGGAATTCAAGTCATTGCTCCTAGATAACAAGCCTCATTCACAAATATACAGCTAAGTAAGGAAATCTTAATTGCTCATTACTAGTTGTATTCACTCCATGCTCTCTATTTACAGTTTGTTTCACGAAATGCACACAAGCCCTGTAGCTTTCTTCCTCTTAAAATCAAGATTTCAAGAGAAAACAATCCTAGACCCCATTGCCCAATGGATTAATCTTGCCTACTGATATACTTTAAAGAAAACAGAAGCATCTTCCCAACCAAACATACAAAAACAACCAAAAACTCACCTCATAACTAGCCTAAGACCCTCACTGAAAGCAGTGACAAAACTAATAGAGAGAGCCCTCTCTGACTGCAGCTAGGCTAGAAGCTGTAGCCCAAAGACTGGTTAGTGGTTACCCTGGCTGTATTCTCTTAGGAGTCAAAGAGAAAAACCTGGGTGTTAACAGGTAGAACAATAGTTGGTATTAACTAACTGATAGGACACTTTGTCATTTAGTGGAGGCGGCAAGCAGGATTGATCGCACTGCTTTTGGGAAGTTGGTGGTTTTGGCAGAGGGTCGCGCGATGCCACAAATTGAATGACATGTAGCATCGGAAAAAAGTCAAAACAGCTTGTATCAGGTGGTTAACATGCGACCAAAAGGCCCACACGATATGAGCGAGAGTCGTTGGATGTGGGAAGGCAGATCAAACGAAAGTTGACAGCAGAAAGTGTTAGGGAGTTAACGGAGGGGTCCTGATGGCATAATCAATATAATTAAATAACTTTAATTATATTGGGGATGATTGTATTGGTGGAGAGGCTATCAATTAATCCAGGTGACTAATTAATCCCTTTTTAACAAGTCGAGGGTTTTGGCTCTTAATTAATCGTGGTTCGATTAATTAATCCAACTTAATTAACTTTATTATGGTTTATTTTTCAAACCATCGGGACAGGATCTTTATTTATTTTGGGATTTTTATTAATAATACGAGAAAGGGTAATTTGTTTCGAGAGTTAAATAAAGAATCATAATTAAAATTTAATATGATAATGGGAAAAGAAAATGTGCTAAGTAAATTTTTCCGAAAATGCATTCATCATCCAACATTATGACTTAGGCTAAAATGTGTTTGGGGGCCTTTTATAAAGAACCATTTATTTTTCCTAAGTAAAAGTGTGATTTTACCCTGGGAAACGAATTTGAGGAGAATGAATGAATTATGGAGGGGGTAAATTTTGATGAAGGGGCTTTAGTACTTAGGCCTTACAAGTTATTGGACCGAGGGTCTGGTCCCTCCAGAAGTCAGAGAAATGCTCTAAGCCCCTTTAACTTTCAGGTTGTTGGTGCCTTTAGTACTTAGGGGAAATTAGTAAAATTTATGCTGAGCAGAAGAGGGTGGATGGATTTCTCCAATGAATTCAAAACCCCATTATTGAAAAGGTTTTTCTGTGGAAATAGGTTTCAAAGGCAACGGTAAAAGTTTTCTTTTGCCTTTGAAGATCTGGTGCTTATGGCAGGAAGTTACAAATTTTTTAACATCTACAAACAAGGTTGACCAGTACAATCCTGCTCTTAGAATTTTGTCAGCAATTGACTTCCAGTAGAGATGTCCACCACAATCCCCTCCATGAAATTCTTGGAGTACTTTGTCAGATTCTTCTTTTAATAAATAGTTCAACAAAATACCTTCATGATTTTTCCAAAACAAAGTATTATCTATAATGCAAAATTTTGAAGCTTTCATTTTCAAAAACCTACTCTTAGTTCTGGATAACCCTGGAGGAGCTTGCAGATTTTGTAGAACATATATAATATCAACATACCATGGGGAATCTAGAAAGGGGTAGCTGATCTGTGGAGTCGTCATCTCCTATTCATTATCCAGTTCTGCAATAAGATTTATGTCTAGGGCTTGGAAATTTGTTTCTTCCATAAGTTTGGCCAACTCCTAACCTTTAATTAACTTGGTAGGTTTTATCTCTATATCATATTCTAAAATAGTAGCTATCCATTTCCCCTCTTGCCATCAACTCCATCTTGTGTCAGGATATCTTTGACTACAACGTTGGGAACATAAGCTATTACATGAGACTACAAAATATACACTCTGAAATCCTTAATAGCTTTTACCAAAGAAAAATCTTGTTTCTCCATTATTTTATACTTTAATGAGGCATCTCTAAGAGCTTTACTAAAAAAGGCTATTGGTTTTTCACATCCTTTATCATCCTTTTGTAGTAATACTACAACTATGGTGTGTTTTGATGCAAAGGAAAAGATAATGAAGTTTCTGTCAAATTTTGGGCTTGTAAGGACTGGTGTTTGAGTTAAGGCTAATTTTATTTCTTCGAATGATTTTTTAGGCTCTACTGTCCACTTAATAACCGAATCTTTTTTCAACATATTATTTAATAATCTAATTAGTTCAGCTAAATTAGAGATGAATCTTCTTAAAAAATTCATTTTCCCTAAAAATGCCTAAAGTTATTTAATGTTTCTTGGGTGAGGTATTTGCAAGATAGCTTCAATCCTGATTGGGTCAATTTGGATTCCATCTTTAGAGATAATTGTGGCCTAACATTTTTCCTTCCTCCAACCCAAATAAAGATTTATTTGGGTTTAGAGAGATGCCATATTTTATGCATTTAAGAAAGACTTGCCTAAGATGATCCAGGTGTTGTTGATCTAACTTAGAAAACTTTGTAATATCATCAAGGTATATAACCAGGAAGTCATGGATTTCCTTTGCAAAGGCAATATGCATTGCCTTTTGAAAGATGGCCCTTGCATTTTTCAATCCAAAGGGCATTTTGACATACATGAAGGTGCCCCATGAGGTTGTGAATGCAGTTTTTGCTTAGTCGTTAGGATGAACTAAAATTTAGTTGTAACCCGAGAATCCATCTAAAAGTGAAATGCTTGTAGAACCTACTACCCTTTGTAGTATGTGATCCATTTTAGGTAAGGGATAGTTGTCTTTGAGGGAGACTTTGTTCAAATTTTTAAGGTCAACACACAGTCTAATTTCTCATGTTTTCTTTCTTGTAGGGACAAGATTAGACACCCAATCTGAAAACCTAATGGGGGCAATAATTTATGCTTCATACATTCGTTTTATCTCTTTTTCAATGGAAGGTAATAAAACAGGATTGATGCTTCTTAGCTTTTGCCTAAAAGGTTTATGATCATCTTGCAAAGGGATAGCGTGTTGTATAATACTGGTCTCATAAGATTTTAAGTCCTCATAACTCTAGGCAAAAACATCCTAGAGTTCCTTCAAAAGTTCCATATATTTAAGTTTTTCATTGGGAGGCAATGATTTAGACAATTTTATCAGCTTAGGATTCTCTTGAGTTCCTATGTTACATTCTTCAATGTCTGCTTTCAAGGGATCCATATTAGGCTTTTTAGGAATATCATTTGAGTCGAATAAGTCCTCCAAAGGGGTTAATCCTTTGGGCAAGAAATTATCTTTGAGGTTTATGACTTCGGTTTCATCATCAATCACTTCATCAATTTCCATTTATTTTAAATCTCGAATATCTGTTTTTATGAATGTTGCAGGATGAAGTCTATATTTTATTTGATCTCCTTCTAGCTCATTTATTTCTATTTCATTAGAATAATTAAAATCTACTGCTATGTCAGTATCTATATTGGTATTTACAAATTCATTATCTAAAGTTAGAAAATTATTGATTTGTTGATCATTCTCAAATACTTGCCAGTTATTTAAATTGTAAGGAATTGTAGGTCTATGCCTGATCTCAGCAGTATACTAATGATTAGGCTTAAAAGGCAACTTACAAGTACTAGCAAATAGGGCTAGGTTGTGAGCCTACATGTTGTGTTTTTTGGGGATAACAACAAGTTTGGTTTCTAAAAAGGTATTTAGTATTTCTATGATTTTTTCTCTATAAATTCCTAACCTAGGATCCTTGGTCATAGAAATAGCTTTAATTTGTTTGATCACTAACTTAGAATCTCCCATGATAGAAACTTTGATGGCTCCTAACCTTTTAACCAGTTTCAATCCTAACAGAAGTGCTTCATATTCAGCTTTATTGTTTGTACATTTGAAGTTTACCCTGTAGGCATGACCTTCTGCATGATCATTCTCTAAGTTAGAAACCCATACGCTTGATCCTACACCTAGCTTTTTTATCGAACCATCAAACTCCAAATGCCATAAGATTTCATGTTGATAATTTTCATCTAGGGTAGTGGGATCTTTCTTAACTAGGGCATCTAGATTTTCTTTATTATCTGATATCTCATGAATTTGGACATTTGAATTTTCTTTTGCAATTTCTTTTGGTTCTGCTATTATATCAGTTGGAATATCTTCTTGATTAGTTTATGCATTATAGAGAATAAAGGAATCCATATCAGAATGCACTGAGTAAATAGGAAAGTTTTGAGGCTTTTCCTGACTACTCACTACATACTTCATCAAAGTTTCTCTATACAATTTCTTGGGATGTCCGAAGACTGAAATGTTAGCATAAGGCATATCTAATTGCAGAGATCCTTGGAGTTTAACACCCAAGGATCTAACAACATACCATACTTGGGTGGTATATCAGCAATAACAATGTCCATGAGTATAGTTTTGGCAGGATACTGAACTAGAGAGACACACAAATCTTTTATGAGACCTAAGCATTTAACCTGGCTTGAATCAAAGGAAAAAAAATCTTTATAAGGTCTGGTGATATCCAAGTTGAGTTTTTCCATTACAGATTTTGGCATAAGATTGTGTGAGGCTCCAGAGTCTAGCATGGCATTGTGTAGGGTTTTATCCTGGATGTTAAGGCTGATATAGAAAGGTGGTACTCCTCCTTCAACTGGCTTTCCATTAACATCTGGTCCAAAAAGTAACTTAGGTTGATCATTAAATAGATTCACAGAATCTTCATTTTCAACAAGGTTCAAATATTTACTAATTTGATATTTGTAAGTTTCATGTTTTACCAATTCTGTCAAAAGAACTGATATTTTAAGTTTGGCAACCTTAGCCCCCAGATTAAAGGGCAAAGGTGCTTTATCTGTTGGAGCATTTGAAACTTTGGTAGCAGCGTTTTCTATGTTTTCTTCTCTTTCAGGATTTGGGACATTCTTTGCTAATTTTTCTAACACAATCTTTGGAGACTCTTCCATCATTTCCTTGGAGGGAAGAGAAGTGGAAGGTTGTTCATTATTGGGCTGATTATCAGACACATCTTCTATGTTGCGGTTGGGGGGGTTCTGATTTGATCTAGACAGGATTCGAAGGGTTTTGGTTACTGAAACTGTTTTAATTTTGTTAGATTGAATAAGATTTGTTTTCTGGTTTTGTTCTCGGGCATCAGTTTTTCTTCTGCTTCTTAAATTGTACTATTTATGTACCTCAAGAATAGTGGAATCATACCCCTATTTAAAATTGAATGATTCCCCTATTTGGGTTTGGAATTGTTGGAGCATGTATGATTATTGATCATCCTGAGTTAGGAAAACTTTTTCCTCATCATTTAGACCCATTAAATTTATCTGAGTATCTTTTACGAGATATTCTAAATGTGAGGCTTCTGCATAATTTTCTTGGAAAGACGGTCTGGTGTTTTGGTTAGGAATATTCTTTCCAGCATTTTGGTTCTGATTTTTTTTAAAATAAGATTTCTCATTTTGAATTTGTCCAGCAATCTATCCATTCCTTTAACTATGGCATCCATCTTTTGTTCAAAGGGTGTATTCTCTTCTTTTGCAGGTATTCTTCTCTCATTCCTAGCTTTGGCTCTTTTGGAAAGAAGGTTAGCCTCAACACTCACTGCTACACTCTGCATTTCTTCCAGAGTGAGAGGGTTGCTTTATCTTAACTGGAAAGCCATATCTGAATCAAATCCATCAGGAAATTTGATTAGGGCTAAACCAGGTGGGGGTCTAAGGTCGAGTGGAATGGCACTATAAACACTATTGAACCTAGTGCAATAGTCCTGAACGGTTTCCTGAGGTCCCCTTTTAAGGTTCTCATATTCAAATAAAATCTGCAGGGGGTCCTTCCTTTTCTCCCACCTACTCAAGAGTTGTTGGTAGAAAATTCTTAAGCTATCTATACTTTTGGGGGCTAAAGATCTAAACAAAGTTATAACTTCCCTAGTCAGACTTTGAAAAAAATTCTCATTTAAACGTCATCTATGTCAATTTCATATATCTCAAAATATTCGATCATTTTCTTACTGTGCTGTTGAGCTGTGTAGGCTCCAGTGCCATCAAAACTAGTAATTTTACTCTGATAGTCCTGAGGCATGGCACCTAGAGGAGTAGGCATCATAATGGGAGCATATCTATTGGCCATGGTTCTAGGTTGGGCAGTAGTATGAATGGGAGTTGGGGTAATAGGAGGTGTTTGGGTTGTGGAGGAAGAACTGGAGGTGGTGATGGGATGTTGAGTGATGACTAGTAGGAGAGGAAGTGAATGGATGAAGGGAGGGGTGGAATGGATTTCATGAAAGTGAGGAAATAGTGATGAACTACCAGAAAGAGAAGTAGTTTCAAAAAATTCAGGTGTTCTATCGGTGTTAAGAGATGACTGAGCGGAATCCTGCAGATATCGATCAATTGACAAATTGGCTTGTTGGGTTTCAAGTTCTCTAAGGAATTCTAGATCTTGGACTAGGTCCAATAGTTCACTGTTAGATGTGGTTCTAAATAGAGAGAGTTCAAAATGTTTGTCAAAAGGAAGATCTTCTAGGAAAATCCACTCAACAGGACATGAATGTGATCTGAACAAAGGTTTGGGGCTATCTGAACTTTCTTGTCTTCCAAGGATTCTTGGAATCAAGTTGGGATTTTCAAAATTCGGGGGAGGATTTGGATTAGGATTAGCCCTGGTGTAATGAGTTCTCCTTGAAGCCAGATTCCAATTCTTTTAAATGCTTTTCTTTTATGAATTTTCAAAATAACTTGTAACAATCCTTTAAGATGCTTCAAATCAAGCCTTTTAGGTTTCTTAAAAATTTGTTTCAACTGAGGATTTGTTCTTACCCAGTGGAGTCGCCACTATGTTATCACTCATATTTTCCTTAGAAGTTATTAAAAGAAGGAAAGGATCCAAGGTAACTACAAACCAATCTTTTAAGTATAGATCCTAGCTAATCTACACTTAGAGAGGGCTCTCTCTTTTTGATTTAGCATTGTTTTGATGTGATATTAGGCTAGTTATAAAATGCTCAAGGGATTTGTTTTGATTTGGTGGTGGGATTCTAAAACAAATGGGCAAACTAGGCTTTTAGGCCATTGGGCTATGGAGTCAATCAGGGATAATTCACTGGATCAAGTCAAATTGCAGAGGTATGAGTTCAACAGGTAGGATAGCAGAATAAAAACAAACTTTGGGACTTGAATGGGTGATAGTTCTGCTCAAAACTAGAGGGCAATCAAGAATCCTCAAGTTAGGATTAGAAAGAGGAAAGGAAGATAGGTCAATTAGCAGAGGGAAATTAAGAATCCTATACCAGGAACTTATTAGAGAAAAACTACGGGGATAGAGGAGCAGTTAAGAATTCCTTTATCGAGATAGTTTAGAAGAAAACATAGAAATGGGAGGCTGTAGATAGAAGAGAGCAATAAAGCTAATTCTGATATACTTTTACTATTTTACCATTTTTTTTAGGATGCATGAAACATTGAAATGTAAAGAAAGCACATAAAATCACAAGGATAGAATACTTATTTGTACTTATACTGCACAGGAAATTGATGAAATGTCCTTAAATTTCATTCCTTTTCCAGCAAAAATCCAAATTTGAGTACAAAAGCTTTCTCAGCTTGATAGCATAGGTTTACAAAGATGTTATAGAATCCACCCACAATACTTCGAATGGAGAAGTATTTATATAAAAATTACATCAAAAATATCTCATAACCACATGAGACTTATTCTAGGAAATACAAAATATCTTTTACAAAAAGATAGAAACAGATGGAAAACAGATTGTTGTTGTTCCTTTATTTAAGAATGAGTTGTAGGTTGAAACTCGGATTTGCCTATTGTCGTTGCTTTAGTAATTATGTGTTGGATCTTTGCTTACTTTCCCCTACTGATACTCTTTACATGTTCCTGATACTCTTTACCTGTTTACCAACCTTTACCTCAGTAAACATTTTCTATTTACCTTAGAGTTACCATAGTAAATTATAGGATATCGGTCATATTGGTCCACCATTCTTCATTTGGTATCTTCATCCTAATCAATTTCCTATATATTTTGTCAGCTTCAGTGTACTTAGCAAAATTGGGCTGAACGGTAAACAGGTGTTTCACTTCATGCTCAATATAGAAAATATTTTCCAAACCATCATACATCACTTTTCATGTAGGTAGTGCTTTCACTATGGAAGAACTGGCTTGATTTCTAGCTTGTTTGTGCAGTTTCTCAATGTATTCCTCATGAGTCATCAGCTTGTCTTTTATGACCAGTGGGCTTAGAAGTCCTTTATCCCTTAGAATGCCATATTTTAAAATAAAATCATCTATGTCCTCTTGAATATTTTGACATCTTCTTTCCAGGTTAAGCACTAAGTTCTTTTTAGTAAGAACTTTCTTAATTTCAAGGATAATAGCAGTTTGATCCTCGATATCCCATTGTTCCTGCTGGTGCTTGCTTTTTCTATTCAAGAAGTTGATCAATTAGGTTGCCTCTTCAGGGTTCTCTCCCAATTCTTCCCTGGTATTTTGTATAGCCTCTGTAGCTAGTTTAACTAACTCAGGATGTTAAAAAATGATCTATATAGAAGACCATATATCATTAATGGAATCAATGATATTGGTCAATAAAATCTCTCTAATATCTCTCAAAGGATTTTCCAATGTAAAGTCCTTCCCTAATGTTTTAATTCTTTTAGTCATCCTTCTATTTTTCCTCTCTTCTTCAGTGTAATTAATCTGTGATAGCTCATAATTGTTTTCCAAGATGGTAACCATTTCTTTTAATTACTTTATTTCAGTTGCTTGGATTTTCATTTCCTCCATGGACTTTATTAAGTCGTCTGTTTTCTTTGTTGTAGTTACTGCTACTTCTGATGTACTTGATGTTGTTATTACTGGCAGAGCTGTTGCTAGGGGAATGTCGGGTGCCAAAGATGTTGCAATAGTAGATGGCACTGCTATAGAAATTATGCGTATTACAGTCTCAGGAATGGTGTTCGGATCACCCTGTTTGGACTGCAATGCTTTTTCTAGTTCTTGCTCTGTTTCTTTCAATTGCTCATTCAACTTAAGGATCAAGTCCATAAGTTCTTCCTTGCTTTGTTTCTCAATTACTTCTATAGTTTTCGGATGTAGGAGGGGAGGGAGTTTGAGTTGTTTCCTAAGTGTAGCAATGTCATCATTCTTTCTCTTTATCAATCTTTCAGCTACTTTAACATATTTGGGATTGTGTCCCAACTCAATCACCAGGTCTTCTAATGATTTTATCCTAGTGCCCTTAGCCTGAGAAGAGGATTTTTCCCACTGTAACTATGTTGTAGTATTACTCAGAGAATTCTTCAACTAATGTGCAGTGATGGCTTTACTAGTTAATGTGGAACAAAACATCTCACTTGTTTGCTTATGGAGCTTAATCTGATCAATTGGGTGGATGTCTCTGGTAAGAAATTCAAAATTTGTTTTTAAATAATCAGCCATGGACTTTGGCTGTTGTACTGTTGGCTTCAAAAAGCTCTTCTGCATCTTTCCCTCTTTGATGTCAAAGGCTGACAGAAACCTTGTCTGATTTGTAGGAGCTGTTTTCAAATAGTGGGCATAGGTTTGAGCTTTGAGCTTCTCATTCCTAGCCTTAATCTCTTTGTACTTTTCTTTCAAATCCTCGCTCTACTCTGAGGTTGTCTTTAGTGATGACACTTCTACACTTTGTTGCCTACTTGGTACCTGTGTTTGGGAGGTAGATGGTGTCTCCCCTGCTAATGTTGTCTACACTGTGTCACTTCTTGTTTCTTCATATTCCTGCTTGGACAGAGGATTCAATCTCTGCCTATTTACATATACCTGGTCCAATGGCACTGTAGAGGGGCTAGCCTCATTCCTAATTATTTTTTGAATTCGCTCCTCATTAAGAGGGGTCTGCAATACTTGAGGATTGCCCATGTTTGTATCAGTCTGGAGAAAATCCTCGGAAATACTCTGTGACCTTGAATCTTTTCCTTGTCCTGAGGTCGTTGGTTGTTCAGATGTTTGTGCACTATGCTCCTATGTAGGTCTCTGTGAAGATTCTTTAGGCACCTGTACAAAGGAATCTAGATCAAGTCTTCTTTCTAAATCTTTCAAAACATTTTCTACTTCAAATTGTGTACTATCATGTTCTATAAGTGTTCCCTCCACCCATTCATTTTGATTTGCATATTGTTCTATCTCTAGAATTCTATGATGGATGTAGTGGGATAGTTTATGCTTCTGCCTTCTATCACAGATGAAGCTATGAGGATCATAAGGCCAAATGAAACTCTTTTTCAATCTTAATCTCTCAAGGATTTCCTCTGCCTCTTTCCCAGCTTTTCTGTTGTTGCAAATAAATGGGCCTAGGTGATCCTTTATCCTTAGCTGAGCTTTCTTCTTAGCCTTCATAAAGTGGATTTAATCAGAATTGATCATTTTCGTGTAGTACTCCAGGGAA
Organism: Pinus taeda; assembly: GCA_000404065.3. Taxonomy (NCBI): domain Eukaryota; kingdom Viridiplantae; phylum Streptophyta; class Pinopsida; order Pinales; family Pinaceae; genus Pinus; species Pinus taeda. Next base: position 18,342 of record APFE030106951.1, on the reverse strand, counting down.
AATAATCACATGGGGAGGTATTTGGGCAGTTTAAAGGGAGGCAGTTCACATCCATATATTCTGATCTCGATATGGTTCTGGTACAAGTACCAGTCCCCAACCTTGTATTGCTTGGATAATTGAAGAATTCTCTTAATATCATCATTGATTCTGGGAGGGGGGATTCCTATCAACATGGTAGTTACAGGATGCATAAATTTATCAATAAAATATGTATAAGGATGGGGAGAAGAAGGCGAATTGTGAAAAATGGAAGTCCAGAAGATGACTAACCTAGGGTTCCCTCTGGTGTCAAGCTTTTGCACAGAGAAAGGGAATTTATGAGTTAGGTAGTAGAGGAAAAGATGATACAAGACTGAAGAATATTTAAATACTCTCTCATTCTCTAATCTCATGAATTAATCATGCATCCTATCTGCAATAAATGTAGCATAGTCAAATTTGGCTGCAGGAGGTTGACCAGGGGTGAAAATAGACATGTAGGCTAAGGTCAGCTCATCTACATACTCACTAGTAGTAAAACCCATAATGCAAGCAATCATGGTGATGATATCCTTGCCCAGATTAGTAAAGAAGTTTGACATATAAGGAGGGGTTTCTTTTGGCCTGTCTTTTTCTTCCATGAAAGTCTTACAGATTTGGTTAATTTCAGAACTGGACAGCCTTGAATATTTTTCAAGTAAATCGTCAATGGAAAGGGGAGTGAGGTCCTGGCCAGGCTGTAATTGCAACACTTCATTTATAGACTCAATTGTAATGGTGAAAATGACTTTCTGGTCAGGGAACATTAGAGCTCTCATATTGGGGTTGTAGTTTGCATGGCATTGGTGGACAATATCTAGGAAAATATGGATAATGGGGAATTGATATTTAGGTAGGTTTGACTCCTAAAGACCTATTTTATGAGCATTGTTCAGATAATTGTCCCGATATTTGTAGTATAGCTTCAATGGGGTTTCATCAAAAGTAAGGTCCTTGATTTGATAATCTCTATTGGCCAAGGGAAAGTGGTCCAAATCCTTGTGGGGAGTAGTGATTGGCGTGACATTTAGGGCTACAGGAGCTTCTATCCTTGGTTCTTGTGTATTCAAGGAAGAAAGTTGGGGTTTTCAAGGATTTAAGATAAAACAGGTGCTTAGGGGGGCCTTGGGGCTGAGAAACAGTTTAATTGTACTAGATCACTTCAGTTCAGAGTAATTTGGTGGAGATTTCATTACAGAAACAGGGTTTCTAAGAAGAAAATGCAGTAAATACCTGGTTATGGTTGACTGAAGGAACAAATGGTTGTGGTGAATGCTTTGCTTGGTGTGCATAATGGTCTGCAGTGGGTTGGAGTTCAACGACTGATGGTGGTTGGCGGTTGGGAGTAAGTAGCTGGTTTGGACTTACTCTGTGCGCGCATGGAAGGCAAAAGTTTCTTTTCTCGGTAAAAAGGGAAAACAATGAATATTTTTTTTTATGCACAAAGTCAATGACTTTTGGTCAGTGAATGGTAGAACGACAGTTGGTATTAACTAACTGATAGGACACTTTGTCATTTAGTGGAGGCGGCAAGCAGGATTGATCGCACTGCTTTTGGGAAGTTGGTGGTTTTGGTAGGGGGTCGCGCGATGCCACAAATTGAATGACATGTAGCATCGGCAAAAATTCAAAATAGCTTGTATCAGGTGGTTAACATTCGACCAAAAGGCCCACACAATATGAGCGAGATTCATTGGATGTGGGAAGGCAGATCAAACGAAAGTCGACAGCAGAAAGTGTTAGGGAGTTAATGGAGGGGGCCTGATGGCATAATCAATATAATTAAATAACTTTAATTATATTGGGGATGATTGTATTGGTGGAGAGGCTATCAATTAATCGAGGTGACTAATTAATCCATTTTTAACAAGTCGAGGGTTTTGGCTCTTAATTAATCACGGTTCGATTAATTAATCCAACTTAATTAACTTTATTATGGTTTATTTTTCAAACCATCGGGACAGGATATTTATTTATTTTGGGATTTTTATTAATAATACGAGAAAGGGTAATTTGTTTTGAGAGTTAAATAAAGAATCAGAATTAAAATTTAATATGATCATGGGAAAAGAAAATGCGCTAAGTAAATGTTTCCGAAAATGCATTCATCATCCAACATTATGACTTAGGCTAAAATGTGTTTGGGTGCCTTTTATAAAGAACCATTTATTTTTCCTAAGTAAAAGAGTGATTTTACCCTGGGAAAAGAATTTGAGGAGAATGAATGAATTATGGAGGGGGTAAATTTTGATGAAGGGGCTTTAGTACTTAGGCCTTACAAGTTATTGGACCGAGGGTCTAGTCCCTCCAGAAGTTAGAGAAATGCTCTGAGCCCCTTTAACTTTCAGGTTGTTTGTGCCTTTTGTACTTATGGGAAATTAGTAAAATTTAGGGAAAAAATGAGTGAGGAGGTTAATTAGTTTGACTTTTGTCTATGATGTAAATGTCTTCATTGTCATCCATATCTTTAAGTGCTTTTGATGATGAAAGTAAATGACTTGGTATCTGGATAATCATTCATCATACATAATTCTGCAACCATTCATTACTCACCCTACCTACTTATCCTACCATTTTTTCTTCTTTTATTAGGGTGCACTTAAACTAGAAAACCCTTTATCAAAACCTTTTATTTTCTTTTACAATGCAAAATCTGTCTAAGTCTATCCTTATTACATCCAAGGGCTCAAATTAAACTGTTGAGCTCCTTTTATTCACTCTACCTATCTACTTATCTGCCAAGATTAAACAATTTGGTCATATTTTATTCTCTATCTCTAAGCATGAAATTGAAAACATGGAATAACCAAGATTAAACTGTATGGTTACCATGGATTGTGGCATAAATAACAAGTTGCACACAATCATTATTGTACAAAAAGTAAAATAGTAGTGGCATTTGGACTTGCACACTTTCATGGTCTTTTCATTTTTCTTGGGGTTTATTTTTTTTTTTTTTTTTGAATTTGGAAAACATTTGCAACAAGCAAAGGTATGTATATATTTCAGAGCTAAACCAAGTCAATCATGATATATGACACCTATTGGTATAGGAACATAACAATGTCTTTCTTCTTACCTCCATGATAAGAAACCGATTTGGAATGGGAAGATTTCCCTTTCCATTTCTTCACCTTAATCGCTAGGGCACAATTCTCTTCATCATCAGTCTTTGATGATGATCCATCCTTGGTGTTCCTCCTGATCTCCTCCTGCATCAAATCCTACAGCTGTTGTTAACAATCCGACAGCTCTCCCGACCATTGACAGAGTCCTCATAAATATGCGAACTCTTTGGGAGTCCTAGAATAACAAGACTCACAATATCATCCTCGTCAACTATGATTCCAACACGCCTAAGCTCATCATGACACTAAGTGAACTTGGTCAAGTATTTTGGCATCATCTTGCCTTTCTCCATTTTGATTTTTCAAATTTTTTTCTTCAGTGCCAATTTCCTTTGGCCACTATTGTTCTGATAAAAGTCCATCAATTATTTCCACATAGCATATAGAGTTTCCTTTCCATGGAGACTCGAGACAATGTCATCTTGAACTCCCTCAAGGATTATCCACCTCACCTTCGCCACACACTTCTTCCGTTCGGCCAAATTCTATGCATCTAATGATGTTGTATTAGGAATTTCTTGATCAACAAATTCTTTCAAGCCATTATCCTCTAGCACATACTCCATTATTTCCCTCCAAGCTATAAAATTTGAGCTGCCTTCCAAGGCATACTCGAGCCACAAACCGTAGAACACCATATGTCGATCCTGAAGTATGTACTGCAAATTTGAATTTCACCTGTAACCCAAAACTCAACTTTGAAATCTCCTCTAGCATATTATTCTTAGCTTCGATAGCATGTAGAAAATCCTGTAAATTCACAAGCTCATGCAATTTACTAAAGCACAGGATAAGAATCTACTTCTACTTTCAACCAGTGGAAGCCAATAGATCGATAAAAACAATATGAACAAGAAGAAGATAGATTAATGGCACATAAAACAAGATGTATATAGGGAAAGCCATTGCTTAAAACCCCACTATATTTATTGCATATATCAGAAATATGAGTGAAGATACAAAGCTTGTTCTCATTAGAACAATCACACACAAGTATGCTTCAACTCTCTCAACTCAGAAGCAAGTTCTTCACCAACACTTAACCAATTATACAACTCTCCAAGCCTCTAATATATTGTGTAATTCCTAGGATGAATAGCCTATATTTAAATGGAATTCATGCTTGCAAAACTACGTAATCCAAACATAGGATCAATCTTTGATGCATGCATGATATTTAAACTCCAATAAATAATTCCACCGATAATACATTGTCCCTGCACTCTAGTCTCAATTGGGTCTTTCTTTGAACTAAGATGCATGAGTTTCTGATGAGGGAATCTTCAGTTAACTGAAGTAGCACTAGTGGATGCATTAGTGCACCAACTGACTATTAGTCCTCTATTAGTTCCAAAAAGAATTTAGAACTAATTTAACTAAACTTAACTCAATAAACTGAGTGATCTAATTTCCAACTCAATTTAAACTCATAGTGGACCCCTAAAACTTAGGGATAACATATACATAACTATAAAAAGACTTCCAACTCGAAATTCCTAAGATAATTAAGTTAATTAATCTTAATTAACTATTTACAAGTTTCTATGACAATAGAATTCAGTTTTAATTCTCAGTTTAGTTCAAGGACACATTAAACTGGAATTTCTTGTTGGCATTTCTCAACAATGGGGTCAATGTTACTATCCTTGAAGGTGGCTTGGTAAGCCTAGCCCTTTTGGGCCTTCCCAAGAGCTGGCATGGATATCAAGATTCAATGAATAGGAGGGAGAAAATATTGAATTGGGAGCACTTATGGTTTGATTTGGTATAGGAGGAAATAAGGAGGAATACTAGAGATGGGATTTCATGCAAGGGCGAGGATGAAGAAAAAATTGCATTGGATTGAAAGGAAAAGAATGGAAAAGGGAAGAAATACCAATCCAAACCATAATCCAGTCAAGGAGGAAAGAAGAAATAATTGTCAAAAATTAAATGCTTCCATTGTCATGCATTCAAGCTTTATGCCACGAAGTGTCCACACAAGAAGACAGGAAAGATGACCTCAGGAGGAGCAGCAGGTGAAGCTTTGGCTTCAAAATTCCATCTTGAATTTACCCTCATTGCATGCATGGCCAACACAATGATGGGGAGCATGTGGTACTTAGACTCAGGTGCATCATTCCACATGACAAGGTGTAGAGACTTTTTCAATGACCTAAGGAGAAATATTTGTAGATGCACATCGAGATGGGGGATGACAAAAGGTATAGAGTGATCGGGGTTGGTAGAGCTACCTTTCAGAGGGAGTCAGGTTCTCCCCTCAGGCTCAAGGATGTCATGTTTGTTCTGGGCCTAAAGAAAAATCTCATATCCGTTGCAGTTTGGAAGATTGTGGGTATGATGTGATCTTAAACAAAGGAAAGGCATTCCTAAGACACATAGCCACAAGATAGGTGAAACATATCAGGTTTCGTGTGAAGAACCTATAGAAACGAGATGTGGAGGATTGTGTTGCATTGAGCACAAATACGGAGAAGGTGCAGAGCCATGATGTTGGTGAAATTTGGCATAGAATAATTGGTCATTTGCATCATGGTGCTTTGAATATCATGCAGCAAATAACCACAAGCCTCCCCAAAGGAGCACTTGAGTAGTAGGATGTATGCAAAGTATGTAATTTGGAGAAGTACACAAAATCCAAATCTCATGATTGGGACATCAAAGTACATGTAGTCCTAGAAAGGATCCACTCTAATGTTTGTGGACATTTCTTGATAGCCTCCACTGCTAAGCACAATTGTTTTGTTATTTGTATTGATGACTTATCACAGATGTCTTGGATCTTCTTCATGCAAAAGAAGGATGAGGCATTCTCCAAGTTCATAGAATTCAAGGCACAGGTTGAGAAAGAAATAATCAAGAAGGTGAAGGCTCTCATGAGCGAAATGAAGGTGAGTACGTGTCAAATGAATTAAAAAAATTCTGTGAAAAAAAGGCATTTGACGAGAGTTGACAGCAGCCCACAACCCACAACCGAATGGGGTGGATGAGAGAAAGAAATGTAGCATTGTGGGAGCAACGAGGGAAACATTGCATGATAAAGGCCTACCTCTGCATTTGTGGGTCGAGGCATGCAACACAACATTTTATTTGTTGAACCAGAGTCCTCATTAGATTCTGGGCATGATTACATTGGAGGAGGCTTTCTTGGGGAGAAAGTCAGATGTGTCGCACTTCAGGATTTTTGGAGCCTATGTTTACTACCATGTCTATAAAGAATCAAGGAAGAAGCTATAACTAATAGTAGAATTTGGGGTATTTGTGGGTTACCCATAAACTCCTCACAACTATCGTGTGTAGTTTCCATCCCTCAGAATGATAGTTGTGCGGAGGGATGTAAAATTTGATGAATATAAGGTGAGGTGGTGCTCTCTTGAGAGGGAGCTTCAAATCCCACCAGAAGAGGAGCTTTTAGCACCAAAGTGTAGAAATTCTCACTGTAGATTAAACTTATTATGCAATGTACTAAAGAAAAATACTTAATCTACTTCTACAATCAAACTTGTGGAAGCTTAATCGACTTGAGCAAGATCAAACAAAACAAATATAATAGAGAAGAAGAATCAATCACACATGAAACACAGAAGAATACTCTGGGAAAAGCCTAAGCTAAAAACCTCGCTATCTTTATTATGATACAAGGTGGAAATACATCAGAATAATACAAAGCCTTAGCTCTCACAGCTAACCAGCTCTCAGTACAATCCTCTTGGATGCTAACAGGAAAACAAAGCTTCTCACAAGCCTTCTCCTCTACCCTCCAAACCTCCTATTTCCTTGCAATGTTTCTTCTAGGTGATCCTACTGTTACCAAGTGTAACACTGATCATTCACACCAATCTCACACCCTGTAAAACTACGCAATCCTCAAGGAACCTTATTCCTTCTGCATGGATGAGTTTCCTTTATAGGAAAATTCCTCCAACTAATAGTTCATTGTCCATGTCCTTAATCTCAACTAGGTCTTTGTCTGAACTGACATGCATGAGTTATTTATGAGAGAATCCTCAGTTATCTGGAGTAAACTAGTTTCATGCATGCATGCATTAACTGACTAAACTCATAATTAGTTCGACAAATTGTTTGGAACTCATCTATCTGGACTTAACTCAGTTAATTAAACTAACTAATTATAACTCAAATACAACTCATCCTTATCTCCTTAACTAAGGGATAATTTCCTTAATCAAAGGGATAACTGTTGCATGACTTCACAAAGACTTCATGTTTAAATTTCTCCAACTAATTAACTCAAGATGAATTAATTAATTATTTTCCAAGCAGCTCGTGAGACTAAATTCGAATTTTAATTCTCAATTTTAATTCAAA
>APFE030106949.1:102026-121805 GCA_000404065.3 Pinus taeda | reverse complement strand
ATTAAGGAGAATACATGGTCCTCACCATGTAATTACATCTCACATTCCCCAATGTACCTTCACATTTACTTGGGAGAAGACATAGTCCTCTCCATCTTATCATCAATATATATATATATATTGTTTTCACATTCCCAAATGTACCTTTCAGATTTACTTGGGAGAAGACATGATCCTTCCCATTAAATTCTCAATTTTATATTCATCTCACATTTCCAAATGTACTCCTAGCTTACTTGGGAGAAGAGAAGTCAACTATAGGGATGGATGAGAAGTGAATGACATTAATGAGAGGTGGTTGAGATGGAGAAGGGAAGGAGGGTATAAAAGGGAAAGGGGAAGGGAGAAAAGGGGGAGTTTTGGGGAGGTTTTGCTTATGATTGTGGGGGTTGGTTGTGATTGTTTTGGACTTGTTATGATTTTGGGGAGACCTTGGAAACCTATGGAGGTTTCTTGGGTTTGAGAGGAGGAAATTATTGTTATCTGGTTTTGCACATTCTTCTTGAGGACACACTATATCTGGTTGGACTTGGGCATGGAGGGCCAGGGAACCTGTGGAGGTTTCCTAGGCTAGGAATTTGTTTCCTAGTTGGCTGGGAGGTAAATCCGGTTGGGTCGGTGAGAAGGAGCGTTCAGCTGGAGCTATACGACAAAGGTATCATCATCAATCGCCGGAACAGGTATTTTTCCATGAACTACTCTTGTTAAGTTGATATCAATGGAATGCTCATCTTAATTTATGTTGCTTATGATAAAATGATAAGATGTTAAATGTTTAAAACTTTGTGAGAAGGTCAGCAAGCTCCTTTTATTACTTGCAAATCAACAGTAAAATAGATCTGTTAGTGTATAATAGATTAAGGCTCTAATAATAGGAATCGGGTTCTTACATACCTCTCATGGAAATGGTCATACGTGAATGACTTACTTAACGCAGATGAATCCCAAAATGATATCTAATAAAATCAGATTTCTAAAATCTCCTTCAAAACCCTTCCACATCTTTTTCTATAATTTATTTTTTATGTATTTTTTCTATTCTTAAGGATTTTTAAATAATAAAAATTAAGGGCAATTGCAGAATTTAGTAAAAAGAGATGAGGAGTGTGCTTTATTTCCACTAGGGCTATGTGTTCAAATTGGTGCTCATCTTAAGTTGGTTAGTCCAATCTTGTGGTTTATGGCTATAGTAGGAACAATAGAAGTTAAATCACCTCAAGGATAATCAAGAAAAAGTTTTGAAATCAAGCACTACTAGAAAGGATCCTACTTGGGGGAAAGCCGTCAACCATTAGCTACACTATGATGCAAAATAAATTGAAACCCTTGGTGGGGAGCACTAGGGCATGGCCCAACAAAGAGAGAGAAACTCTTCCTTACACCAACAAGAGAGATGTGCGAATAAAACCCTGGACATCCCTTTACAATTGACAAAGTTTCTCTTCAAATTGATCAATCTAGTTAGTCTGTGTAGTATTCTTTAGTTATTCGCAAATTTTGTTAGGAATATTTGAAATCAACCAAGAAAGATAAACTTCAAGATGAACACCAGATATTTCACATTATGACAAAATGATCTCAACAATTCACAATGATTTCCAAAGGAGAGAGAGCTCTCTATTTATAGACGAGGCTCTCAACACATTTCCTCCTTTTGCTTCAAAAGATAAGTGACCTTTCATACGCAATAGGGTTGGAGACTAAGTAAAATTACAATTTTTGTCATCGCATTACATAAATCCTTCAAATGAAGTGAGATGTCCCACCAATTAGAGGATGAATTTGACAAAAGGAGGACCGAATTGACCTAAGCATACAATGTTCCATCAAAGAATGGGTTGAATTGTTTGAAAAAGTATCTTGAGTGCTTAGGAATTCAAACTTTCCACTTTTCTTGCACAACGTTACTTGAATGATGGATTGGACATTTCCAACGGCTAGTATAACGTGGACAACTTGTTGAGTTTTGCATGACACTTAAGAATCAGGTTTGAGTCTAATATCACAATAAAAAAACACACTCCAATGCCACAACAAAAGCACTTTGCACAATGGAATAAGAAATAACAATGAATCAAGTTGTACACAAGACAATTTTTTAGACCACAACTTGTTATATACAAACTTTAATACAACAATCTTAGGGCTCCCATATGATGGATCATGGCCCTTACATAGAACCCTAGTACAAGAAACAACTAGGGCTTGGTGTCAACAACTATGACCACCAATCTTTCCCTGAACAAAGTACACTTGACCTACTTGATCATAACGATCCTTTCAATCCACGTACCTTGAACACATTTAGTAGGTACTTTACCTGCTCTTTTACTGATCACTGCAACTTCTGTAACATCAAACTGCTTGCCTTTCCAATCGCCAATTTGCTACTATCAACCACTCTTGGCTTCTCCAAGATGACTAAACGTTGGCTCTGTGATCTTCCCACTAAAAATGTCCTCTAACGCTCCAAAGGATAAAGTTCTTAGGGTCTTTACAATATGCCCTATTATGAATGTGTTTTCCCTCTTGTAACCCATTGAACTAGGGCTCACAAATCTTCCTCCTAATAGTTCATTAGCTCCTCCATTGAACATTGTACATGAGGTCTTCTAGGGCTCCATTAGACTGCCCTATTAATAGTACCATGCTTGCACATTTATTATTGTACTAGGGCTCCACAAAACAACCCTCTTAAATGTCACACTTCTGCTTCTTGTTGATAGTACTAGGGCATCTCAAATTTGTGTTCCTAAGGCCTTTAGGACAATCTTATCCAACCACTCTAGAGAAACTCTCCCTTCCAATTAATTTGCTCCACGTTAATCCTATTTTCCTTCATTGTATTTTCCCTATACTATGCGCATAAACTCTCAATTCTGGACAACTACCTGAGCTTGGATGTGGTCCACTTCAGGAGAGACATATGCATAGAATCTTTGTGCAATACACCCAGAATTTGCGGCCCAAATCACAATCCATATGTCTCCTTCTTTGGTCTCTTTCCTCTCTCCCATGGACAAAAAACTAGAGTGGAACTTATTATACTTCTGAGCAGACTCTGAAGGGCAGTGTACCATAGGGAAAGGACTAACTAGGGCACAAAGACTATTGTTCAAAACCTTGAACAACCCTTTCATCGCCTAACAACAACTTATTTCCACGTACGTCAACCTCTTTTACAGCTCTACCACAGACCTAAACATCTTGACCTCTCTTTATCACTTTAATTCATACAGACCTGTGGCGTCCCCGAAAATGACCAAACATACCTCTATTCTCCTACATTGGTACCTGGGGTAGGTCGACTCTTTCATGCAATAACAACCCCATTCATAGTTGTACCCATGAACCCTTTCTCCTTTATACTTCTTTACTTCTTAATCAACTTTGGGAAGTCCTCCTATATCCTCTCTTTTTATTTCATTTATTTCCCCTTTCCTAGGTTACATCACCTCTAATGGGCCTCTCTCGGTTGTCTTCTTAGGTAGGGCCCCACCTGAGATGGCCTGTCCCTAGATGGGACCAATCACCATGCCTCTCCATTTCCTATTATGGACTTTGGTCTTGGTGGTTGCATCCTGTAGACTGTAGCTATGGGATCGTATCTTCAACCATTGCTCCAATGGTTGCTTCCACTCATTTATTGCATTCCCCAATTCAACACTAGCATTGCCGAATTTTTCTTCTTTCCTTCACTATTTGTGGTCCAGAGTTGTCAATTCTCACCTCTTTCATTTGTTATCTCAACTAGTGTTGCGACCTCTTACTTCTTAGCTTCAGTTGTTCATCTTTATTGTCTTCCCCTTTTGTGTATTTGGTTCAATTTTTTGGTCTTGGCTTCAGTAACTTTGATCTCTCTTTCCTCCACTCATTCATCCCTACTTTTTCCGCCTCTCCTTCCTTCTCCTCTTCTCACCTTCACTCGCTTCTCAACCTTCATTAATATTTTCTATTGTTATTGCCTCCTTGTATGTGGCAAGCCATTTACTTTAATGTTGTAGGTTGCGTTACCACACAATCTAGCGGGCCTTTAGTACGGAAATCCTAAGGGTCAAAGAGCTAGACTAAGAGATAATAATGGGACAATGTCCCACTGTCACCACAACAAGTATCCCTTGCTCTTTACGGACCTTCACCAATGGGAGGATTCCTGGTAGATAAACAATCACCTTTAATTGATGGTCTAGGGTTTGAGGTAATATGTGATGAGGTAGGACTTCTTAAGGGAAGCTTTATGTGATGGTATAGCACTTTAATAGGGTTTTCGTTCCCTATTAGATACCTAGAAGAAACTTGCACAAGATCTAGGTTTTTGTGAATTATCATGGTTAAAGGTACTCCCAAGGTCAAGGCAAGGAGAAGAAAGGGCTTCTTATGATTTGTTCCAATGAACAAAAAGCTCATACAACCCTCGAAGAAGTCCCCAAGTCAAGGGAATGAAAACTAGGGTTTCCCTTCTAGGGCACACTCGGGGCAAGAGTTTCTATGGATGAAAACACAGGGATGCTTGTCGAACATTGAGGACTTGTGTGAAGACCCTAAGCTTGAAGTCTATGATCTCGAAATCCACCCTTCCACTCTAGAGAATTTAGCTCGATGCCCTAAGTTAGCCGTCGAAGAAGAGGGGACCAATGTTTCAGGAGAAGAAAATATGGAGAAAGAAGGATGTGATCACGAAATGGTTTGGACCAGTGCCTTCTCCTTTGGGCTTATGGAGTGATAAATGCTTCATATTTGCCATAATTGTCCTAGGACGTCAAGAATTGATGCCCTAGATACCAAACCTCAACAATTACCCACTCAAAATTTATGGAGTTTTATGGAGGAAAAACAAAATTTCATCCACTAGGAACATTCATCACGTGTCATGCTATGAGCAACATGTGCAATTGGCAACCAAATGGCTTTCAAAATAAACATTCAACAATTAAGGCACAATACAACATTAATCTAGTTGGAACAATTCCATACATTAGACATTTTTCAAGTTTGAAACTTCAACAAGAGGCACTTAGAAGATAACAATATGATATATCCATCCACAATTCAAGAGATAGCTAAAAAATAAATCGAATTTCATCTCCAAATATCAAAATGCATCCAAGACATCCAATAGCTAATCCAAAGAAAAAGTTTGGATTTTCCAAGAAGGCCGAAGTTCCCAAGTGTGATGATGATCCAAAACAAATGAAGTTGAGTTTTATTTATATGAGACCTAGAAGGTCGAATTATTAGCCCAAGGCCCCTAACATTATAAAAATGTGCAAAATACATGCCTTGGTCACAAGCTAACCAAGTAGCGTTTACAAATTATGAAATAACCATCCAACTGCTAGCCGAATTGATGGCATCGTGTTGATGTAGGGTTGTTTGAGGGCCACGTTGTTAAGATTAGGTATGTTCTATGCTAGAGCAATTTATTTAAATTTTCACACTTAGCAATCACATTAGCATTAAAGTAAACTTCAGATAGAACATAAATATAAATCATAGAAGTCAAGGCAAGACAAGAGGACACAAGATGTGGCGCCAGCTAGGGACAAACCCCAATGTGGGGAAACCCTTGATCAATTCTTCTTTTATGTTCTTCAAAGTTCAGCAGAGAAAGTGAGAGAGATAGTACATTTACAATAGAAGTCCATACTTGACTTTTGATATCGCATGAGATCAGTTGAAGACATATTGCTTCAACTGATTCTCTAAGGTGACTCCTTCACCTATCTTAGTGCTGCATCTCGTCCATTTGTTGCACCTTACCGTGTAGCACCATCATGCTGTCTCATTCATCATCGTGCTGCCCTTTACTAACATGCCCATGATGCTGCATCTTTCATCATCATGATCTGAGACTGTTCATCCTTTGTTGTTCATTGTGATAGGATTGCTACAGATATGCTACCAAGGAGGTATGCCACCAATGAATAGTTCTATCACAGTTGTTCATTGCTACCACAAGTATGCCACCAATCTATCACTGTTGTTCATTATTGTGATTATGGTGATATCAAGATCAAGACTGTGATCCTTGTCCTTGTCCCTTGTAGCACATCAAGTTTGCATCATAATTAAATTTGAGAGCTATTGAAACTTCTTCCATGGTTCTGTGATACATCACGTTGAGGTTGCTACAGGTATGTCATAGTGAGGACAACAGTAGATCATATGCTGAATTATCTACTTTATCCATTTGAGGGCATCATCTTTATCATAGGGATGTCGAGAGGAGGTTGATCTAGGTTCTGATGCTCCTTATACCCATTCGAGAATGCAGCCGAACCCTAGATCTATCCCACATAAAAATGCGGATTCATTTTGTTTATGATTGCGGCTCCATGCCTGGACTGCGGCTCCAACAACCTTGGCTGCAGTTCTGTTACCTTGATTGCTACTTCATTTTCTTGACCGTGACTCCATTACCATCACTGCGGTCTTTGTTACCATGACTGTGGCTACGTGCATTGACTGTGGCTTCATATATTGACCCAATACATAGATTACGCTGCGTCCGTATAGAGTCTAACTGTGTGTAAGGATCTCTGCCCTGTGTATAATTAGGGCATCATGTTGACTGTATAAATGTCACCATGAACAACGTATAACCAGCATATGAACGTAACCATGAACAACGTATAACCAGCATATGAACGTAACCATGAACAACGTATAACCAGCATATGAACGCAACCATGAACAACGTATAACCAGCATATGAACGTAACCATGAACAACGTATAACCATTATATGAACATAACCATGAACAGAGTATAACCAGCATATGAACGTCACCATGAAAAACATATAAATGTGTCTCCATGATCTGCATGTAAGTGTCTCCATGACCTGTGCATAAGTGTTTCTATGAACTGCGTATTAGTGTCTCAATGACCATCGTATTAGGCCTTGTTGACCGCGGCGTGTCAACTACCCATAGCAGTACACCCCCTTTTCTTCGCAAAAAGGGACAGCGCTTGATCGAGATGTTCGTGCCATTCAGTAGTCATCGTCATTCTCCTGATCTTATTAAGTTGTAAACCCAGTCTGCATTTTGATGTAAATAATCTTAGCAAAGCTGAGTCATGTATGTAAATTGCCTAGGTGGACCTAATTTTCTAGTGATAATCTGCAATCCGGAAGGTTTTTCGTCTCACCGATCCATGATCGGCAGAGTTTTCCTTCAACCTGACCCCAAAGCCGGAGTGAATTTTGTCATTAGAGTCTTAGGAGAATCCTAGTGTGTTAATCTACTAGATTATGTTTGGTCGCAGTACTGGGTGGTCTATGAGGGTCTGTCAAAGGGCTTTTCCCCCTTGAAGATGTAAAATTGTAAAAGTCATGATGAAAAGTGTCTTGAGGGTTAGGAAATGTTAATCCCCTCATGTGTCTTAAGTCCTAGGTCCTAGGGAAATTTTTCCAAAGGCTATGTTTGATGATCCAAGATAAAAATAATGAAAATAAATAAAAAATAAAAAAAAATAAAAAATATTAAAAAAAACAAAAATACTAAAAAAAAATTAATAAAATAATAATATTTTGAGAATTTCAAATTCTTAATGCATTAAAAAATTCGACGGATGAGATTAAGAGATGTCTCGATCCTCATCGACGGTCGAGATCGTTTTGACATGGATCACTCAAACTAGCCGTTGAGAATTTTTCCTTTAAATAGGTTGCTAGGGGTCATTTGAGATCATAAGATATTGGATCTAAGTTTTGTGCTGAAGAAGCTCTCTCTTGTAAATATTTTCTGGTGCTAATAAAGAAGACTTTGGGGTCAAAATTTTGTTGGTGTTACTCTCTTCAAGTGCTGTGAGCTATTTTGTTTTTTTGCATATTTTAATTTTCAGCCATTAATAGCAGCTTAATGAAGAGTATTGTTGAGCATAGGTATCTTGTTCACATGCTAGGGTTTGAATGGTGTTAGGGTTTCTGAAGTAATGGCAGGTATCTCTATTGCAACGGAGATCTAGTACTATTTTTTCTCTCTTTATTGATGGTTAAAGTGAGCTGTGTAGGAATATCTTGTTGAAAAAGATCAGTGGGCGTTAGGGGAAGTTCTTGGCTGAACCAGCCAACTCCCACAAGCATTTTTTGCAGGGCCCAGCTAGTTTTGATCCTGGGTCAATCATTTAGTTTATTTTATTATTTGCATGAGAGACTTCTAATGCATTTCATTAGCAATTTGAAACTTTCTGAAAATATATTTGAGGATAACTGATAAATCTGGCTACTAAAGAGCCTTAAGATCTGTAAATAAATATTGCAGGTTTCAGGATTTTTCCCTCTTCACCATCGTCTTCCTGCCATCAATCTCTTGTCAAAGCTGTGGGAAAACATCCTGTTGCTATCATATTTGCTGTTCCAGACGCATCTTCTTCAGCAGCAGTTCATATTCAACATTCAATACACCTACAAGCATATGATCTCTGCGTTCGGCGTCCAGCTGCAATCTTGCGTGGATTTTTCTCCTTGCCGTCCAACCTCTGTTGCCGTCCATCTTCAGGGCCTCATACCTGCACGTGGAACTTGCAAACTGCAAAACAATTTCATTATTTGATTCAAATCGTGGAGTTTGGCAGAACGCA
This sequence comes from Pinus taeda, assembly GCA_000404065.3. Taxonomy (NCBI): domain Eukaryota; kingdom Viridiplantae; phylum Streptophyta; class Pinopsida; order Pinales; family Pinaceae; genus Pinus; species Pinus taeda. The sequence goes on along the minus strand of APFE030106949.1, from coordinate 113,219 downwards.
GCCCAGGTGTTGCAAACAAAATCGATTGAATTTTTTTGATACAAGCCACGCAGGTGAAATTCCTCTGCCACGGGTTAAGTTTCTGTGCGAACCGCGGGTCTACGCTTCCACAAAGAGGAAATTCGCGTTTTCTTGCCCTTTGATTGCAGACGCGATGATTTCTGCCTTCATTGCCATTCCCCAACCTCAGAACCTGCAGCCTTTCCGTCCACCTGTACACAGACCTGCAAACACAAAGAGATTTCGAGTTTTTTTTAACGTCGTGGGTATCAAGTGCGTAACCCTCTCCGCCTGCTAGCATTGAGCTTCCATACCCGTCAGCACTGATCACCTGCAAAAACAAACAAAAACGTAAGTCAAATTTCATACACGCAGCAGAGTCGGGCGTCATTTTATGCAGCGTAGGTAAATCGTTTGTTTTTTTGATACATATGCATGCGTGTGGTGTGAAAGTTAGCCGTAGGTTAGGGTTTTCGTTTTGTGCATGCTGTTAGCATAGGTGTAGTTCAGTTTGAAATCGATTTTTTTTTTTGGGCACGTTTTAATGGTTGTAACTTGTAGTTTTAGCTTAATGGGTATGCGTATGCGTATTCGATTTTTTAAAATGCCTTTAGTTTTAGTTTTATTTTGAATCAGTTTTGTTTTGTTACCATATATGTTATGTTTAAATCGTTTAGATTTTTATTTTTTTTATTTATTTATTTTTTTCTTGTAGGTTGATTTTAAAATAAAAAAAGGGATTCATAAAAGGGTTTTTAGGGTTTTAGTTTCAATTTTAGATTTTACATAGTTTTAATTTTAAATTAGATTTTTTTTTTTCCTTTAAGTTTTGTTTAATTTAAAAATTAAAAATTCCACAAAAAATCAATAAAATAAAAAAAAAAAAATCATAAAATATAAAATATAAAAAGAACAGATAAAAATTTCTTTTAGATTTTAGATTAAATTTTAAATTTTGTTTTTTTAGATTTTTTTTTTAGTTTTAAAATTAAATTTTTGTCTGAAAAGCATAAAAGCATCGTGGAATTTTTTTGTCAATTGAAGTCTTGGCATGGAAATTTTATCGCGTTTTATTTTTGCTGAGGCTAAAATTTTGGGCTTAATGTTTATCTGGCATGCTTGAATATAATATCTGGTTAATGTGCAAGTTTTACATGGTTGTATCTTTCGAAGTTTGTTTCTCAAAGTGCCAGATCATCGTGAGTTTACTGGATATCTTGCATTGTTATGATTACTCTGTGGGGTTTACATTTTTGCAGCATACAGTAAGTAATCATTTAAACGTCAAACCCATAAGGCACTGGTCCGTTAAATTAAACAAATCTATTAAGTGCTTTTGTCCTTTCGTGTCTCCCAAACCAACTGATTTACAGTAGGTTTTCCACTTTCCTACAGGGTCTACCCCCCTTAGTTGCGGGAGACAGGCTTAAATGGAGGGATCAGAGATCAGAGTGACAGCCCCCGGTCTGAGTGTTGTCGTGACAATCTGTGCGACAACAGGCCTCTCCTTAGCAACGAATTAGAGCATCACTTGACTGTGTATAGATGTCTTCATGATTGTGTTGGATTAGGGCATCATCTGTAGCTAGGACATCATATTAGGCCAGCGTTTAGTGTCCCTCCTCCAAAAACCCAAGACGTGGAGAGGAGATCACATGAAGAGTGTCTCCCAAATGACTTCAAGTCCTCTCCTATTTATACTAAAATGTAGATGATGAATAGACATGACTATTGGGCTTCCGAGCCTACGTAAGATGCTGGCCGACTTGACAGTTTGTCTTATAATACAAATAAATTCATAATTCCATGAATACTTATCGGAATCGGATGATCTTTAGATCAATCCTACACCTCTCAATGAGAGAGATCCAATAAAAATATCAATTGCCATAAATGAGATGACCCACATGGAGTTTGGCCCTAGTTGCCAAATTTAACACTCCCTCTCAACTAGGGAGAACTCCATCCGCTGATCCATATGTCCGACTATACTATCTCTTCCATCAGTGCCTTGCACTGCTTTGCTTAGCTTTGCTCATCTCTGCTCTTGCTCAGCTCTGCTTTGCTCAGCTCTTCTCAGCTCAGCTCTACTCTGCTGAACCATAAAGAAGAAGACTTGATCGAGAATGTGTCATACCATTCTCCACTGACTCGAAGTCAATCTGAGAATGTGTACCACTGGTCCCAGACCAGTCCTCTAATGACCCGAAGTCAGTGTCATAGTGGGTACAACTCCTACAACTCGTCCCAGACCAGTATCATTGATCCCAGATCAATGAAGGTCATCCTAGCATAGGGAGTACGGTAGATACAACGATGCATCCATTGGTACTAATATGGTCCCTATCCTCATTTCCCTGCTCATTGATCACATGAGAGGTACTTCCCATGAGTCCTGGACTGCATGGGTAAGATGCCTTGACAGAAGAACTAATCATCCTGTCCATAGGAGAGCGAATCATCCTATCCAATGGATGCCACGGAGAACTAATCATCCTGGCACACAAGAGAGTGAATCATCCTGTTCCACAATCGCCATGGAGAATACATCATCCAGGCCTCACAAGAGAACTAATCATCCTGCTACACAATCGTCATGGAGAACACATCATCGAGACCTCACAGGAGAACTAATCATCCCGCTACACAATCGTTATGGAGAACACATCATCCAGACCTCACAGGAGAACTAATCATCCTGCTACACAAGAGAGCGAATCATCTTGTCCACAGGAGAGCGAATCATCCCGTCCCAGAAGAGAGCAAATCATCTTGTCCACAGGAGAGCGAATCATCCTGTCCCACAAGAGAGTAAATCATCTTGTCCACAGGAGAGCGAATCATCCTGTCCAGTGCGCACCACCAGGGGAGGGTGAGTCACCTTGTGGTCGTATGTTGCTCCAGTAAGAACCGCAAGCCCCCAGAGCTCCCAAAGCTCAATGTATACAACATGCAGGACCCTTTTACAAGGGTCTCTCGACGAGTCCAAGTCATTCGGGAGAATCACAAATTTGATCTTTCCCTGGGGCTTTGACAAAGTGTAGTGACCTGTACATCATCGCAGTGTGATGGAGCCTCCTTGCTCATCAACTTACCATATCCCAGATATGTCAGTATCTGATGTCTATCTGCTGGAGCAATCATCGAATACGGGATTCCTCAATAATCGAATCCTACCTCAGGTTGTCACAGAGAATCACAGTGGTATTCATCATGTGTACAAATAGCTCACTGAAGAGCTTATGCAGCAACTGACTTCTGCGTCCTGCTGATCCATGATATCAAAGTAGAATCTATGAGAACCAGCACTAAGAAGTGCTCTAGTGATCCTCCACACTGCCTGCCCACTCATGCAGTTTCATATTTCTGGCAGTATCTCAATCCATGAGAGATTGTGCCCTGAAGATATCTCAAAAGATTCTAGACACCAATCCAATGAAGCTCAATCAAATATGAGCTCACCATGCTAACTGCAAAACATATGTCCGGACGGAGGTTCACCAAGAACATCAACGCGAATGAGTGTATGAAACTCAGAGGCATTTCCCAAATCTGGTCTGACATCACTACCATATAAATTCTGAAAGTTAAGATCCTCGAGGTAGTCACAGGCTTGCAGTTTATCTTTCCACATTCAGAATCCAACTCCCTTTGTCTTCTACAAATGAGAGGGTCTGCACCTGTCAGACATAGGTGCTGGTATGAGAGGTCTATCATCCACAACCTTCGGGTGATGGTTTGGGTCGGTTTCACTCTTAGTGAATCTCAACTTCATCCGACAGCTATCAATCCTCTCATACTACGCCCAAGGTGTTTTTCTTCAAGCCATAGAGGGCTTTCTTCCACCTGCATATGTGAGATTCTTGATCATCAATCTCAAACTCCTCGGGTTGTTCCAAGCCTGTGGACCTGCTTTTCATCGATGAGTGCCACCTCGTAACCTTAGACTTCCATTGCTGAAATGGACACTAGTTTCTTCTTGCGATCAGGTACATAAAAGATATTATGTAAATGAATTGAATTACCCCCATTCAGTTGAGGGATAACATTCCCAACATCCTTTCTGGGATAGGTGGCATCGGCTCCAAGTATAATCCCACGATTGTTTCCATCTCTACCAAATTAGAGAGTGTACCCATCTATCCGATGAAGTGCCTTGAAGCACTACAATCAACAAGCCAAATTCCCAAAGAATCTGAAGGAGAGGGCCAATACAAGATAACGCTTCTTTATCTTATCAGAAACAACATTTGATTCTTCATACATGGGGTTCCTTGCTTTCTCTGAAGAGTTGGCCGTGTCCTTGATGACCTGCATTACTTATCATTCCTCTGATCATTGAAGATGTCCCTGGAATGATTATTATCTTCATCAAGAGATGTGTCTCTGCCATTTAGACACTCTTTCGCATAATGGCCGAACTTATTGCAACCAAGGCATCTACCTTTCCTTCCACCCTTAGATTTGAACTTCCCAATAAGTGATCTTTAGGTAGGCCATCAGAAACTTCCGTTGCACCATTCTGATAATATTCTTTGCTTCGACTTCACCCTAGGTGAATTAGAAGAGGGATGAGAAACCCATTGATCCTTCTGTCCTTTCCCAACTATCTTCAGTGATTGCTCTTTCACTCTTGCTTGGGCATTGTCTTCACCTCAGCTTTGATACCATGTTAAGATTAGGTATGTTCTATGCTAGAGCAATTTCTTTAAATTTTCATAGTTAGCAATCACATCAGCATTAAAGTAAATTGCAAATAGAACATAAATATAAATTAGAGAAGACAAGCCAAGACAAGAGGACACAAGATGTGGTGCCAGCCAGGGACAAACCCCAATGTGGGGAAACCCTTGATCAATTCTTCTTTTATGTTCTTCAAAGTTTTGCAGAGAAAGTGAGAGAGATAATACATTTACAATAGAAGTCCATACTGGACTTTTGATATCGCATGAGATCAGTTGACGACATATTGCTTCAACTGATTCTCTAAGGTGACTCCTTCACCTATGTTAGTGTTGCATCTTGTCCATTTGCTACACCTTACCATGTAGCACCATCATGCTGTCTCATTCATCATCATGCTGCCCTTTACTAACATGCCCATGATGTTGCATCTTTCATCATCATGATTTGAGACTGTTCATCCTTTGTTGTTCATTGTGATAGGATTGCTATAGATATGCTACCAAGGAGGTATGCCACCAATGAATAGTTCTATCACAGCTATTCATTGCTACTACAAGTATGCCACCAATATATCACCGCTGTTCATTACTGTGATTATGGTGATATCAAGATCAACACTGTGATCCTTGTCCTTGTCCCTTGTAGCATGTCAAGTTTGCATCATAATTAAATCTGAGAGCTACTGAAACTTCTTTCATGGTTCTGTGATACATCACATTGAGGTTGCTACAGGTACGTCATAGTGAGGACAACAGTAGATCACATGCTGACTTATTTACTTTATCCATCCGAGGGCATCATCTTTATCATAGGGATGTCGAGAGGAGGTTGATCTAGGTTCTGCTGCTCCTTATATCCATTTGAGAATGCAGCCGAACCCTAGATCTATCCCACATAAAAATGCGGATTCATTTTCTTTATGATTGCGGCTCCATGCCTGGACTGCGGCTCCAACAACCTTGGCTGCAGCTCTGTTACCTTGACTGCTACTTCATTTTCTTGACCATGACTCCATTACCATGACTGCGGTCTTTGTTACCATGACTATGGCTACGTGCATTGATTGCGGCTTCATATATTGACCCAATACATAGATTACGCTGTGTCCGTATAGAGTCTAACTGTGTGTAAGGATCTCTGCCCTGTGTATAATTAGGGCATCACGTTGACTGTATAAATGTCACCATGAACAGCATATAACCAACATATGAACGTAACCATGAACAACGTATAACCAACATATGAACGTAACCATGAACAGCGTATAACCAGCATATAAACGTAACCATGAACAACGTATAACCAGCAAATGAACGTAACCATGAACAACATATAACCAACATATGAATGTAACCATGAACAACGTATAACCAACATATGAACGTCACCATGAACAACATATAAATGTGTCTCCATGATCTGCGTGTAAGTGTCTCCATGACCTGTGCATAAGTGTTTCTATGAACTGTGTATTAGTGTCTCAATGACCAGCGTATTAGGCCTCTCCTTAGCAACGAATTAGAGCATCACTTTGACTGTGTATAGATGTCTTCATGACTGCGTTGGATTAGGGCATCATCTGTAGCTAGGACATCATACTAGGCGAGCATATTCTTTAGTGCTGAAACAGCTTGAGCATCTATCTCCGAAGGAAGGCAACATGATGTATGAGATCATGGGCAGCATAATAAGTAGCATGATGATATGAGCATGGGCAACATAATGATGCATGATGATATGAGCATGGGTAGCATAATGATGAATGAGATCATGAGCATGGGCAGCTTGATGATGAATAAGACCATGGAATATGCAGCATGATGAGCAGCATGAAGATGGGAGCAGCTCAGTCATCAAGGTTCAACACATGTGACAGTACAACAAGGTGTCACACTGTAATGTGCAGCAAATAGATGAGATGCAGTGTTATGATAGGTGAACGAGTCACCTTAGAGAATTAGTTGAAGTAATATGTCTTCAACTGATCTCATGCCGATATCAAAAGTCAAAGTGATTGACTTCTATTGTAAATGTACTATCTCTCTCACTTTCTTTGCTGAACTTTGAAGAACATAAAGAAGAATTGATCAGGGTTTCCCCACATTGGGTTTGTCCTTGCACCGCCACATCTTGGTCCTCTTGTTCTTGGCTGTCTTCTACGATTTATTTTATGTTTCCTATCTGCAGTTTACTTTATGTTGAAATGTGATTGCTAATGTGGAAAAGAAATTGAATAAATTGCTCTTAGCATAGAAACATACCTAAAATTAAACATGGACATCGGAGCTGAGGTGAAGACATGCCGAAGCAAGAGGAAAGAAGAAATCACCAAGACAATAGGGGACAAGACAAAAGGCATCAATGGGTTGGCACATCTCTCTTCTAAGTTCACAAAGGGTGAAGTCGAAGCAGAAATTATCAGAAATGGCGTAGAATGAAGTTTCTGATGGCCCATCTAAAGATCACTTCATTGGGAAGTTCAGATCTAAGGTGAGGAAAGGCGGATGCCTTGGTTGCAATAAGTTCCGGGTCCATTATGCGAAAGGAGTGTCCAAAGGTAATGCAGGTCATCAAGGAAATGGTCGACTCTTCAAAGAAAGCAAGGAACCCTGAATCACTTTTATGTACCTAATCGCAAGAAGAACTTGGTGTCCATCTCGGAAATGAAAGTCAAAGGTTTTAGGGTGGCACTCATCGATGGAAAGGTACGTGTTTGGAAATAGAATTTTCAAAGATGTTTTTGAGTTCAGGGTTGTATCAAATTGCAGGAAGTCCACTGGGGACCATGTCCATTGTCATGTAGCACCGAAGGTCTGTGAGTTAGATGGTGACAGGGATGCCTGAATTCAAAAGGAGCATGAAAGTACATGTCTAAGATGTACCAAAGGAAAATCTTACAAGGGGACCATTCCCCTCATGTAGCAGGTCCACAAGTCTGGAACAACCCAAGGTGTTTGAGATTGATAATCAGGAATCTCGCATATGTAGGTGGAAGAAATCCCTCTATGGCTTGAAGCAAAAAACCCCGGGCATAGTATGAGAGGATCGATAGCTGTCTGATAAAGTTGAGATTCACTAGGAGTGAAACAGATCCAAACCATTCGAAGGTTGTGGATGATAGACCTCTCATACCAGCACCTTATGAGGACTACCTACTTCTAACAGGTGCAGATCCTCTCATTTGCAAAAGTAAGAGGGAGTTGGATTCTAGATGTGGAATGGTGAACTGCAAGCCTATGACTACCTAGAGGATCTTAACTTTCAGAAGTTATATGGTAGTGATGTCGGACCGGATTTGGGAAATGCCTTTGAATCTCATAAACTCATTCACGTTGATGTTCTTGGTGAACTTCCGTCTGGACATATGTTTTGCAGTTAGCATGGTGAACTGTTAAAATTGGCAACCAGGGCAAAAATTCATGTGGGTCATCTTATTCATGGCTGATAATATTTTTATTAAATTCCTCTCGTCGAGAGGTATAGGATTGATATAAAGATCATCCGATTCCGATAAGTATTCATGGAGATATGAATTTATTTTGATTATGGAATTATTATCAAGCCGACCTACAACTCATGTAGGCTCAGAAGCCCAACAGTCGCATCTATTCACCCACCAACGTTATGTATAAATATAAGAGGACTTTTCCTCATTTGGACTCACTCATCTCATCACATCTCTCTCTCTACTGCGCAGATATGAGTCTCTTCTCTCTGCACTGAAATGGGTGTCTCTCTCTCTCCCACATGTGAAGCCGGAAACTGCTGAATTTGAAGCTGCAATTGCAGAAGTAAAGATTGACTTGCGAGGCCTAGAAGATCTCCTCTTTGGAACTACGTTGTAGGTTCATCTGAACCTCCTCTGAAAGCCACAATTTTTGGTGGTGGAATGAAGTCAATCCGATGAACAGTTTGCAAGATATCGACTGCCCTAGTTTGAAGCCGAAAACTGCTGAAACTGACACTACAACTGCAGAAGTAAAGATTGACTTACGAGGCCTAGAAGATCTCCTCTTTGGAATTGCGCTGTAGGTTCATATGAACCTCCTCTGAAAGCCGAAACTTTTGGTGGTGGAATGAATTCAATCCGATGAACGGTTTGCAAGATATCGACTGCCCTAGTTTGAAGCCGGAAACTGCTGAAACTGACGCTGCAACTGCAGAAGTAAAGATTGACTTGTGAGGCCTAGAAGATCTCCTCTTTGGAACTGCATTGTAGCTTCATCTAAACCTCCTCTGAAAGCCGAAACTTTTGGTGGTGGAATGAAGTCAATCCGATGGTTGGTTTGTGAGATATCGTCTGCCCTAGTTTGATAATGAAGCCACTAATGTTGATGCTGCTAATCTAGGGTTTGCTACTGCTGATATGAATCAGATTTATTGTACTATTTCTCTCTGTTGAATTATTGAAGATAAAATAACATTTGATCAAAGGGTTTCCCCACACATTGTGGGGTTTGTCCCTGGCTAGTCGCCACATCTTGTGTCTCTTGTCTTGGCTTGTTTTCTGTCGATCGTTTAATCTTCTATCTACACTTTAATTTATGTACATGTGATTGCTAATCTGTGGAATATAATAAGAAAAAGAAGAAAACTGTTATAAGCATAGAACATACCATAACTTAACATGTTCCCAAAATACTATAGGGATTAATGCATAGGTGTTTGGTGATGTAGAAACCCTCAAGGATCTTCCTAGGATCCTTGGCAGTCAGTCAGATTAGTTGTAGTTTTCATAAAGATGCATGCATATATATGTTTAACAAATGAGAATCAAAGCAGGAAGAAGGACTTATTACCTCAAGTATTAATGTGGTGTTTTTGGAGAGCACAATGTAGCTAGGTGGAAGACCCCCTAGCTAGCTCTAGATCAAAACCTGCACATAGATAAGACAATCGTAATATCACAGCATATGACTTTGAAAAACAATGCATTAACATGTAAAGATATCTAGTTTCATATATCTAAGCCACTCATAATAACGAGATTGCATGAACATATAAACAAGTTATACTACCAACATCACAGAGTGGACAACACAATTGCAGGTCTATATTGATGTAGAAAAGAGTGATTACAACCATCGGTTGTATCAACCTTCCCTTACCCCTCCATCTCCCTTCTCTCTCTCCCTTCTTAACCTCTTCTAATGCCTTAGTCAGAGACTATGCTCGACAGTCAAATAGGCAATCCTTTCAAATGGTTATACCTTTTCCACAGTGGCCCTAGCCTTACATATATACCATGTGAAGATAAGGTTTCCAAGTCCTTCATGAGTTCCATTAAGTAAAAGCAGTGATGTTTCCATGATTTTCCGCTCTTTCCCATTTGTAGACTCCATTAAGAATTAGTAATTCCTCCAAATAGGTCGAGTTCTTATGTTTCCCTGCTTTTGTGAGCTGACATAGGAGAGAATTTCAGGACATTTCTCGGTCAAATTGTTCCCTTGACCAATAGAAACTCATTTAGGTTCACCAACACTCTTCCTGAGATAACAGACAGAGTTACCCTAGCCATTAACGCACCCTTAGCCTTGCTAGGAAGCTTTATAAAGTAGGTTGCTAGTTCCTAGACAGCGTTAACTTGACAACTGGGCCTGTGAACTTGGTCAGTCCTTCAATGCTCATGTCTTTCTCCTCTGAGCTGGTGAGGAGGTCATTTTCTCATATAACAGATGCCCCCCTAAAGTATGAGATTAGAGGCTATGATGATGGCCAAAATACTTTATATATAACTGTCCTTTTATTTGGAAAAGAGAGAGAGAGGATCAGAGCTTCAGGTGGTACGAGAAACCTGATACAACACATATATATAAAACAACTAAAATCTTGTCCTGAGTCAAGCATTCCCATGCTCAATAGCTATGTCAAAGTGATTTTCTCAATAAAGAGATATGACGATGTGGCTGCCGATAAGCATAATGTGGAACCTGTGTCATAATAGGATCATTCTGATGAGATATCTCCAAAAAACAATAAACGCAACTTGGGAGAGGAAACAAGGCTGAGTGATGTAAGCCTCTAACCAAGGTCTTGATTTCTACTTCACCACAACAGCATAGATCGATACATGTGAATAGAGGCGTTGAGGTCAAACATGCATGAAATCGTCTGATTACCAGTCAATAATGGAGACCGTTAATAGACGTGAGGATGACCACCGATAATGGTTATGGTCTCCAAGATGCACAGTAAATTCTAGCGTGTGAATAATATTTTTGTCATCGAACACTCGTAGAATTGTTTAACCAAGAGCCAATAATGAAAACCCCTGACCAAACACAAGGTAACCTGCCACTGATGTCTGCAAGTACCAAGGCACTGAAGTGTTTCTGGGTCTTCTTCCTAGATAGAGTGTTGAACTCGATAGGAAGAGACCTGTCGAAAGGTAGGCAATAAGGTGTCCTACATCAGTGGACACAAAACAGGACAAGAATGATTATTTTTTGAGGAATCTTTTGAGCATTGGGTCAAAGCGACAGAGGGCATGATAAAAGGATATGCTTG
>APFE030106949.1:42831-98727 GCA_000404065.3 Pinus taeda | reverse complement strand
TGTTCTATCTGCACTTTACTTTATATATATGTGATTGCTAATCTGTGGAATATAATAAGAAAAAGAAGTAAAATGTTACAAGCATAGAACATACCATAACTTAACACATCTGCCACCACCCCATCAAGGACCTCACATGCAAATCAATCCTTGGAGTACTCCACTAGTAACTGCACCCTCCAATCAAGGGCAATGCTCATTAGTGAAAGGGTAGTCGGTCTCTTGGACAACGCCTCTGCCACCACGTTGTGCTTCCCCTTGACATACTCAATGTTGAAGTCGTACGCTTGGAGCTTGATCACCCACTTCTTGTTGATTTGTGGTAGCATCAAATGTGCTCTAGCCATGAAAATTTGTGGAGAGGATAAAGCACGTGGGATCTCCAAAACCCATAAATCATTTGGAGAAATTCTACCTGGATGAGGAGATATTAAAATAATTAATATTTTTAATGAGGTCCTAAGTATAAACTTAGGAAACTGAAAATATTAATGTGTATTTATATAATTTTGGGTTAGAAGGTTCCAAGAGACGAGGATCAAGCCAAATCTAATCTTCGCTGTTGATTAGGGACTTAATCTCAGTCATTGAAGACTCAACAAAAAAAGTATAAGAGGAGGCGTGAGGGTCAGTTGGAGATACACCAAATTGATTAGTCAGTTCGATTTTCTGGAGCAGGGTTTGCTGAGAGAATCGAAACAGTGATCTGTTGCAGCAAGAAGCAGTTCGGCAAAAGGCCGAGAATACATAGCAGAGAGGCAGAGATAGTGCTAGAGAGACAGCGCAAAGCCTGGGAATGCTGGCGCAGAGGCCGAGGAGGCCAGTGTGGTTGATGCAGAGGGCAAGAGGGCTGACGCAGAGAGCAAAGAGGTTGACGCAGAGGCATCAGTAGCTGTGTAGAGGCTAGCAGAGCTAACGCAGGGCCAAGAGGCAGCGCTGGAGATTTTCGTGGGGGCAGACTGGAACTGAGAGGGTGACGCAGAGCAGTGGAGAAGCTTGGAGCAGCTTTCGCTATCCAGCTAAGGAGCTGTTGTAGTTGCTGTAGGATCGATCATCTGGAGGGTGATCAGCCAGAATATCTGTCTCCGAGGAGAGGTACTTCTGCCAAGGAAATTCTTTGTTGGGTGAGCCATTTCTAGCACCCTTGTTGTATTTAGAAACTGCATAATAATTAAACCCTCATATCTATTGCACCAGTTTTCTCGCATTGGGTTTTTCCAGGGACGATTGTCCAAAAATAACAGTGTCCCTTGTGTGATTGTCTCAGTTATTTCAGTCGTTGATATGTATATGTGTTAAGGCTGCATTTGTGTTTATTTCGATATTTATATTTATAAATAACTTGTTAATGAAAAGAACAAGTAGGAGAAAATAAACTAGATAATGCAGTAGGGATTTCTGATGTGTCAGACTTAGAAATTTCAACATGGTATCAGAGCATTCCAGATCATAGGAGAACTGAAGGCACCAGCTGTAATCTAAAGAATTTGCAGCAGTAGCAATTGTCCCGAGAGACAACATTGTTTCAGAGCAGTAGTAGCAAGAGAGGAAGTGACACAAAGCCTACGTCATCATTTCGAGCCAAGCGAAGGGTCAGCGCAGAGGAAAAAAGGGGAAAATCAGAGCTATGCAATGCCCGGTCATCTTTCTCAGCCAAGAAGGATCGACGTTGTGGCCAGGAGGTGCAAATTCAGTGGTTGCCAAGATTGCGTAGACCCTGAAAGGCTCAGTTTCTTCGATTGTCGACGCTTGGGGAGCTGTGTGCAAATCGTGATTTGAGGAGCTGGTGGGGTGTTGTTTCTATCAGTGCAGAACAGTAGTTAAGGAGACAGAACCAAGGTAGAGGGAATTGCTACCTTGACGGATTTTTAGCCAAGAAATCCAGATATGAGTTGCAATTGCAAGGAGGATTGGAGAGGAGCGGTTCAACAACTGGCCAGAGGATTTCTAGGAGGGAAATAAGGACTTTGAGGGAGATTTCCAGGAGGAAAGTCGAAAATCAGAGGGAGTCTAGAAGAGGAGCTGAAATGACAATGAACGGACTGAGGGATCAGGACAAGTTGGATGGGGCTTCCAAATTTGTCATCTGGAAGGCCAGGATCCTAGCAATCCTAAATTGACATCGCATCAAGGAATTTGCCTTGAGAATCGTGGCTATCCCGATCGACCCAGATGAGAATGAGAAGTATGAGGATGCAATGGCGAGGGAAAAGTGCATGATCCTAAACGAGGTCAAAGATCATGCCATACCACATATTGCTGAAAAGAACACAGCAAAGGAGATGTGGGATACTTTGACGACCTTGTATCAGGGCACTTCTATGTAGTGGAAGATGCTATTGGAGAATCAGTTGCAATCGTAGCAAATGCAGAAGGGAGGGCAGATAGATCCATTCCTTCTCACGTTGTAGGAGATTCACGACCAACTTACTTCCATAGGGTCTACACCAGATCCAGAATTTATGGTTAGGACAGCCCTGAATGCAGTCTCCGAGGAGTGGGAAACATTTGTCCAAAGTATTTTGGGCAGGGCTACTCTTCCCAATTGGGAGGAGATGTGGGCATCTCTTCGCCAAGAAGAGATCAAGAGGATGACAAAGGCGAAGAGTAGTGGCAAGGGAGGTCGAATCAAGAAAGAGGAGGAGGAGGAGGAGGAGGAGGATCTAACATCTTTGGGACAGCAAGGGAAGAGGAAGAAGGACATCTCTAAGGTAAAGTGTTTACATTGTGGGGGAGCTGGGACATTATGCATCCCAGTGTCCCAGGAAGAAAAACAAGGGAGAGGCTTCCGATTCAAAGGCAGCTCCAAGCTAAGGCAGAGAAAGAGGTCAAGACTGATGATGATTATGCCATGAGTGCTCATGCACCTCTAGAGAAGAGGGGGGAGACATCGAGTTGTAGTCAGGAGGACTACATACTAGGCACAAGATCCTTGAGGTGCCCAAACTCTTGGATCACATCCGGCTACGGGTGATCTAGATTTAAACAAAAATGCAACAAATTACAGAGATAACCATAAATACAGAGATACAGCAAAGATAATACTTCATTTCATTAATGTAAAACACTGAAATATGCTTACAAACATAAATGGAAATAAACTAGCTTAGGCGATGGTAGCTTATCTCTAAGGAGAGATGTGGTGGCTACATGCCTCTGAACTGTCTTACAATGAGGCTCGAAGGCCTATTTATTGTTGAGAAACAATGGAAAACCCTAAACATCCAAAACCCTAACCCTAGGAGATGAAGCACCAAATTATGGACCCTGTTTTGGGTAAATTGGTACATCAACTTCCCGGGGTCATAACTTTGGCATACGATCTCCGTTGACACGCACAATACCTCGTTACAAAGATCTATCCGAGGACTACAACTTTGGGAAGAGAAACATCGATGTCCATAGACCAATGTTGCTCCCAATTTTCCCAAAAAACGTCGTTTAGGGCCTCAAAACAGCTCCGAAAGTTCAGGACCCAAAAAACTGCCAAAAATAGTAAATTGTGCTACAATTAAGGAAACTAAAAGAAACAATGGTGGGGTCCAAGTGGAATTGGCGGGTGACCACCAATATCCACCTGGATCAACGGGAGCCCTTAACGACAGTAGCATGATGACAGGTGTTGGGTGGAGCAAAATGTGGTGGAACAGCAAGGCAAGGCTAGAGTGCAGAATTCTGTAGCAATGCAATAGAGGTTGCAGCAGTGCGAAAGGCACAGAAGAGGTTGCAACATCGCAGTGGCAGCAGAGGGAGCACAGGTTAGCAGCAGAGGCAACTTCAGCATCACAAGGCTTCCAGACTAACTGGGATGTCAGTATTTGGGGAAGTCAGTTACCTATTTCTTAGTAACTGGGCTGCATTACAGATGTAGCAGTGGCAGTGGTAGTGTCATGGCAACAATACAGGAAGCAACAGTCCAGAGGATGTGAGGCAGCAGGCGAAGCATTAGCACAAGTACTGGTGCGGAGGATCAGTGTGATGTTTCCATGGTGAAGCATTACTAGAGCACATTCCTCGCTAAGAGGGAGTGTTGATTTGTGGTAGCATCGGATGTGATCTAGCCATGAAAATTGGTGGAGAGGCTAAAGCACATGAGATCTCCAAAACCTAGAAATCGTTTGGAGAAATTCTACCCAGATGAGGAGATATTAAAATAATTAATATTTTTAAAGAGGTCCTAAGCATAAACTTAGGAAAATTAAAATATTAATGTATATTAATATAATTTTGGTTTAGAAGGTTCCAAGAGACGAGAATCAAGCCAAATCTAATCTTAGTCGTTGATTAGGAACTTAATCTCAGTTGTTGAAGACTCAATAGGAAAAGTATAAGAAGAGGCTTGAGGGTCAGTCGGAGATACACCAAACTGATCAGTCAGTTCGATTTTCTGGAGTGGGGTTTGCTGAGAGAATCGAACTAGTGTTTTGTTGCAGCGAGGGGCAATTCGACAGAAGGCCGAGAATACATAGCAGAGAGGCAGAGATAGTGCCAAAGAGACAACACGGATCCTGGAAAAGTTGACGCAGAGGCAGCCGGGACTGACACAGAGGCTGAGGAGGCCAGCGTGGGTGATGCAGAGGGCCAGAGGGCTGACACAGAAAGCCAAGAGGCTGACACAGAGGCATTAGTAGCTATGCAGAGCCTAGCAGATCTAACGCAGGGCCAAGAGGCAGCACTTGAGATTTTCATGGGGCAGACTGGAGCTGAGAGGGTGACGCAGTCCTTGGAGAGTGACGCAGAGCAATGGAGTAGCTTGGAGCAGCGTTCGTTGTCCAGATAAGGAGTTGTCATAGTTGTTGTGGGATCGATCATCCGGAGGGTGATCAACCAGAATATCTGTCTCCAAGGAGAGGTCCATCTGCCAAGGAAATTCTCTATTGGGTGAGCCATTTCTAGCACCCTAGTTGTATTCAGAAACTGCATAATAATGAAACCCTCATATCTGTTGCACCAGTTTTCCCGCATTGGGTTTTTCCAGGGACGATTGTCCAAAACTAACAGTGTCCCTTGTGTGATTGTCTCAGTTATTTCAGTTGTTGATATATAGGTGTTAAGGTTGCATTTGTGTTTATTTCAGCATTTATATTTATAAATAACTTGTTAATGAAAAGAACAAGCAGAAGAAAATAAACCAGATAATGTAGTAGGGATTTCTGATGTGTCAGACTTAGAAATTTCAACACTTTTGCTGCCTCTCCTGCAACTGCTTCTACTCCAAGAGAAATTTGAGGTTGTTGTGGTCTGTCTTGACCCTGAACCTATTCCCCACCAAGTACAGTCTGAAATTGGCTAGGCATGCATGATGGCTAGCATCTCCTTGTCATAGATGGAGTATAGCCTCTCGTGGGGCAGTAGTTTCCGACTCTCAAAAGCTATGGGGTGCCCTCCCTGCATCAAAATTGTGCCTACACCCTCTCCGAATGCATCACACTCTAGCACAAAGGATTGGGTGAAATTTGGAAGTGCCAATCCAGGACAACTGCTCATGACTTGTTTGAGGCGATCAAAAGCCTCATGCGTTGCAGCTGTCCACTTAAAGACCCCCTTCTTCGTCAAATCGATGAGGGGAGCTACAAAATGAGAGAAGCCCTTTACGAACTTCCTGTAGTAAGTGCAGATGCCCACAAATCTCCTCAACTCTCTCACATTCCAAGGCTTTGGCAATCCCGGTGGCCCTAATCTTCTCGTCATGGACCCTCACACCGTCCTCCCCAATGATATGCCCTAGGTAGAGCATCTTTGTCAAATTGAACTCGCAATTAGACAGTTTCGCGTAGAACTATTGCTCCTCCAAAATACGTAACACCGTCTCTAAGTGTTGCAGGTGCTTCTCCCATGTCTGGTTGTAATTCAAGATATCATCAAAGAATACCAACACAAACATCCGTAGTTGTCCACAGAACACGTGGTTCATGCGGGACTGGAAAGTGGTTGGTGCGTTGGTTAGACCGAAAGGCATAACCAAGAACTCAAAGTAAGCGGTCTTGGGGACATCCTGGTCCCTTATCCTGATCTGGTGGTAGCTTAAACGTAAATCAATCTTGGTGAAGAACTTCATCCCCCTCAGCTCGTCCATCAACTCATCTATGCATGGGATGGGGTAACAATTCTTCATGGTCTTTTTGTTAAGGGCCCTATAGTCAATGCACATTTGTAGGGACCCATCCTTCTTCTTCACCAAAACAACTGATGAAGCAAAAGGGTTGGAGCTAGGCCTGACATGCCCAAGTGCCAACAACTCATGAATAGCTCTCTCTATCTCATTCTGGTATGCCTTGGGATGTTTGTAAGGGGTAGTAATCACGGCCTGTACGCTCTATTCTAGCTCAATGGTATGCTCAAATCCCCGGTCAAGCGATTGACCCGGCGGTATGTCTCCAAACACCACTGGGTACCTGTCCAAAATGGCCTATATATATGGGTGTGGTGGCTTGGGCTGACCCCTAGCCTCTGACATCCTCAACTTCACAGCCCACTCAATGTCCCCATGTCTCAAATCAACCTCCATCCTATGGGTCAAAACAGGCTATGGAGGGTAAGAGTGCATACCCCGTAGAAAAACTAGTTTGCCATCAGTAGTGACTCGGCCAATCAAGTAGAGCCACTAGACAGCCATCACCACATTGGTGTCCAGCACATCCACCACGAAGAAGTGATCTACCACTCAGTAATTCCCCATGGTCACTGTTAAGGCTGGAACATAGCGTGTGCACTGCATGGTTCTGTCCCCTAGCACTAGCAACCCTCAAACTCCTCGGTTGTGATACCTCTCCTCCGGACCATTTGTGCATTAATGAAGTTATGGGTAGCCCCACTATCCACTAAAACCCAAACACGTTGCCCTTGCATGGTGCCCCCGATCCCCATAGTCAAAAACTTGGGTACCCCATGTAGGGATGTAAGGACTCCTCCTGATGGAGTGAAAGGAGCTCCCCTGGTGGGGTTGGTGGTGGTGACCCCCTCTCTGCCTACACTGTGCTGTCATCTCCACCCACCTCCAAATCTGCATCATCCTCCAAATCACTGTCAAAGAAAACCTCAATGTAGTGGGCCTTGCTCACTTTGCATCTATGGCCTCGAGCCCATGGTTCCTGAAAGGTAAAACACAACTTCCTCCTTCGAAGGTCTCTCTGGGTCTCCTCATCCAACTGTCCACGCCCCTGGTTGGCTCTCCGTGGTGGAGCCCTAGTGTCTCTTCCCCTCTGCTCGAAGCCTTGCCTCGGTGGTAGTGGTGCTCTAACCCTTCGTAGAGCATCCTGCAAATCTCAGGCCCTCCCTTCTGCGTCCTGCAAGGTAATGGATCTATTGGACTTCACCAATCCCTTCAGTGGCTCTGCTAGACCCACTATAAACATGAAAACTCTCCTGGACTCCAATAGATCCAGCACCATCACTAACAACCTCAGAAACTCTGAAATGTAGGCCTTAGTGCTCTTGGTCTATTTGGGCCTTGTCAACTCCCCAAAGTGCTCCTCAGGATATTTCCTCTCAAAACACAGCAACACCCTCCTGGTGAAATCATCGTAGGCTGTCACCCCGACATATCCCATTGTGGTTAGCCCATGGAACCACCAATCATGGGCTTCACCATCCAAATATAGCGTGGCAATTTTTATTGCCTCCACCTCTGTCATCTGGTTTAGCAAGAAGTCGACATCTAGCTTCTCTAACCACGCTCTGGCTGAGCTCTTAGAAGAGCCATCAAAAGTTGGGAGAAACAAACTCCCCACAGTATGTTGCAAATTTGTCCCCTACGTGTAGTTTTCCCCACTCTATCCCTTGGACCTATTATTGCCCTTCAGCTGGCAAAAAACCGTGAAAGTGATAGATTCATTGAACTCGGGTCCATAGGACTGATACTCCAAGAAGTAGTCCCTCATAGGTAACTCCTCCTGCCCTTGCTGCCCACCAGCTCCAAATGTCAAGAATGTGGGAATAGTGGATCTAGCTGGTGTGTTGGGAATAAGAGGCATGTTGGGGTTAAGGGATGCGTGGTGTTGTGAAGTACCGAAGCCTAGCTAGAATTCCCCTTGAATTCCCTTACCCTTTTGTTGCCACAATTCTGTTGCCTTAGTTTCTCAATACTCTTGGACAGGTTTTGTACTACCTTCAGCAAATGATGAGCAAACTCCTCCTCCTTACTTATTTTATCTCCCTCATTCTCTGCCATGTTTGTCTCCACAACCTCCGGTTCAGTTATCACTGGGTCTGGAGTAATCTGCAACTGCCTTTCTCTACTCCTGTACCTCTGTCTTCGGTAAGTCACGTTTTCCCTATCCTCTGGTGTCATAGACTGCGTTGCTCCCCAGGATGAGCAAAGTCTATGAGCTTTGATACCATTGTAATATTCCTAAGGAATATTTACAGTAAATAACAAAGCATACATAGACATTAAAAAAAAAAATCAAACACATAAATCAGTCCATGAATTTGCACCAAAAACTGCGTTGCTGAGCCATTTTATTATAAAATCAAGAGGGTACAACGTGGTGCTAGAAAGTGTGCACCTGGGCTTGCTCAAGGAAAGCTAGCAATTCCCAAGTGAATAATGAGAAATCCCCCTCAAGTGTGTTGTTGCTTTCTCCTAACTCTGCATTAAACTGCTCAAAAAATTCTGGGTAATTAACCCTGGACTCTTCACCAAATACCCAGAAAAACCCACGAAGGATTTGGTTGATGGCTAACCTTGGAATTTCGGCGCTCTTTGCCCTCTATGGCTCTGTTGCTGGGTAATTCAACACACCTGTAAATTATGCTGCAAAAATCCCTTAAATTGGCTGCAATCTCTAAACAAATACTCCCCTTGGCTCCTCAAATCTCAGCCCAAACTCCCTTGACTCCTCAACCCCCAAGCGTACCTCCTCCAAGAATTTCAATGTACCTAACTACTATTGTTGAACCTCTCCAAAAACTCACACTTCCCACTGTTGGAATGAACTAGAATAGATGGAAATCCCTCCTTGGGCTGGCACTTGAAGTCCACCGAAGCAAGGGTTGAGATTTCCACTCGAAAACACTTGTGTGCTAACAGCACTTGCAGACTTGGCTTCAGCGCAAGCGTGCTATGTAAAAGACAAGTTTTCTCAAAGATGAATGAATGCCAAAATGAGTGCCTTTCCTTCCTTTTTTCAAAAAGCCTCCAACGTGCTCATGTGGGCCCAACTCGATTTCCTCCCACCGAATTTCCTCCAATGCATGTGTCCTTCCCATGTAGGTCGCAATTCTCCATGGGTGGACCCTACGCTCCACTAGTGGCTCGATATTTCCCTTCCATCTCTAATGTTTGGAGGCTTTCTTTAATCAATAACCAATGTGGGGCCTCTAAACCCACATTTCCTAAGTGCAAACATGAAATAAGACAAAATTGACCAAAATTGATATTTCACTTAGCAATAATGCTAAGTGGGAATATCACAATGAAGACCAACTTGGTGTGCTTCTTGGAATAGATGTGCTCAAATACTGATCACTTGTGCTCACAACCTTAAGCATTGCAAGGCTAACTCAAAAGTCTAATGGAAAAGTCCTATAGCTTTAGTGAGTCAGAACCACAATCTATCCACCAATCAATTGCTACAAAAAAAACTAAAGATTACAAATTTGTGGAGAATTTTTCGAGAAAACTGTGTAAAGGATCTTTAATTCATCCGACGTTTTGGGTGGACATTGATGGGTGGAGTGTCCACCTGAAACATCGAACAGATTAAAAATCATTTACATAGTTTATTCCATATATTCTCCACAACATGAACAACTATAAAAATCGACACTCAATGATTACAAGTTTTCTATAGCGAAGCTTGAAAAAACTATAAAATTATACCTTAAGAATTTACAAATTAAATCTTATGTGACATTTTCTTATACCTAAGTTGAACAATTGAACTAAATCTAAAGATTACAGCAAAATCCTTATCCAAATCCCAATGCATACTGATCATGTCTTGAATTGTGGGATCCAAAAACATCGTTTTCGTGTAAACCATCACACTCATCAACTCTAGATCTTTTTGAATTTTAGACTTCTCATTATAGAGTATGTTGGCATTAAGATATGTTCTCCCATCCACATCACATGCACAAGCACAAGAACATATAGATTTATCCTAGGAAAACCTAACTTGGAAAAACTCCATCTTGAAATGGGTTGCTTTGGCTCTTTTCTTCTCAGGATGAAATTTACATATTACAAAGGGCTCGTAAGGAGCCTCACTCTCATGTCAGAAACTTCAAGGATCACAAAATGAATCTCCTTTATTTCAGTAGAACCTTCGACAATCTCATTGTAGCGAGCTAGCGTAATTTTGCCTTAGGGTTTGTAGGGTATTAGGGTTTCAATAAAAAACCCATTTTCATTACAGCAGTTGAAATTCATTACAATTAATGCATTCTTCAATGAGCAGTGCTAACAAACAGAATGTTGTAGTATTCAGAAAATTAAATCAGTGCAATAAACCCAACAGTACCATACAACTAGCTGTTCAATTCACATCATATGATCCTTATTCAACAATAATTCAAATGGAACAAACTTTAACAGTTCAGTAACCCTAACCAGAAAACACTATGAAATTACAAACTGCCTAAAATCCGCATCTAATATTTGTCTCATGAACCCTTTTCACTAGGTCTCCAACCAAATTTTAGATATGTCCTGATTTCAGCTTTAAACTAGAAATAGGAGCAACTTAGAAAACTTCATAGGTCGTGATCAAGCCTGTGGGAAGGTGCCAAGGAGCCACTGAGGGAGGATGGATGCTCCATGCTCCTTAAAGACCAGTCTCAAGCTCTAACACAGAACTTGCACAACTCAAAATTCGTGATCTGCCTCAGGAGATCCATAAATGGCCACAGAAAACCTTGTCTACTCCTTTTCTAGACTTTACAGCACCTGAACCTTTATCAAGAGCTTCAATCGTTCAGCATAGGGGCTTTGCTTGTCTTCTAATGCAGACTCTGAACCAAAACAAACTTCATTGTATTTCAAATAGGGCACTAGGAACAGAACTCGCTCTCCTTCCAAATGATATTCTTATGTTAGAGCAAGAGATCAAGGAACTCACATGCCTTATGTACCAGAACAAGAAATCAAAGATCTTGCATGCCTTCCAGGTGATATGCCTGTGCCAGAACAAGAACTTGCTGCGTAGACGACATGCCTGTGCCAGAACAAGAACTCGCTGCCTAGATTATATGCATTCCAAATGGTTATTCCTGTGCACAAAGGATCAACACCAACAGAAAATTCGTTGCCTCCAAATAGTATTCTTGTGCCAAAACAGAGAGAAAGAAGGGTGTCAAATAGGGTGGAATCTTTCGCCATCGAAATTGACAAGGAAAAGAGTCTTAAGACCCTCAAAGCTAAGGCTCAAGAAACAAATGAATTGATCCACACTTGATGATCCAAATGAGTTCATCCTTCTTGTATTTATAGATTTCCTAGAGGGGTTTCTCCTCTTAATCAATGTTTTAAAAATCAGACTCCGACTCCGACTCGGAATCGACTTAGACTAGTTCATTCCAATGACTCGGTCTTTGTAAAAAGTACATTGAATATTTAATCTTTAATGAAAAAACATATTTTTAAAGATTTTCATTCATGTTTCCAAACTTAAAGCATTAGAGTATTAGAGAAAAGACAACATATAATCGCAGTATGCTCATGAATATATCTATTATACCAAAATGGCACCCAGTGCACTATCCAATACATGTAATATATGGAGATCAGAACAAAAACATATAACCAAGGAGGCTCTAAATGGACTCTACAACAAAACAATACAATTGTAGGACTACAAGTCACTAATACAAAATACTATCTAGTGATCACTACTGCTAGACATGGCAACATCATTTGTCTCATACTCTAAATCGCAGTTAGAAAAGGAAACCCACGGCCCCTCCACCTCTTCATCAAGATCTCCAACTGCAATTGTAGAAGTAGTAGCACTAGCACTAGCTACATGCTGAGATAGACGAGCTATGCGCTTGTGTCGCAGCTGAGTACAAGAAGTGCCTACATTTGGAGGACTTGGGACTGGTACTAGTGGATCTGCATCTAACTGAACAGTGCCTAATGCATCCAACTCCATATCAACATCAAGATCAATATCCTCGTCAAGGTCAAACTCTATTGGTTGAGTCTCCACTACCCAATCTAAGGTTGGATCAATACCTTCAACACAATGGGATTTGTATCAAGTATTTTGTTCAGCAATTGGTTGCGTCTTAGCAGGAGGTTATATTAGACGATGACTAGATCATTTAATCATTTTTGCTCTCAACGGTTTCTCTTCTTTGTCTGAATCCTCTCAAAGACAGACCAATTGCGCTCACACCTAGAAGCACAGCACGTTTGACTCAAAATTTGTATTGCAAACTTTTGCAATTAAGGACAATGGCTACCAAATGTCTCCCACTAGTGTGTTGCTAAAAAGAAGTTGTGTAATGAGTTAGTTCAACAAATTATATCCAATTTTCAAATTATAAAAAATTTAACGAAATAAGAATTTGAAAAGTGAAATTGTTTACCTAGCTCATTTGCTTCCCTTGCAATCCTTGCTAGGTTTTGCCGAAGGTACTTGTGGCTTTACTGAACAAGTGATCTGTCGGTGTATCTCCAACTGCTCACTCTCATCAGGGACCATGCACTCAACGCACTCATACAATCCATATTTCACTTCCCAATCAAATCTTCTCCCAGTTGAGCTCTATAATCATACCTTGGGGTCGGGAAATACCCAACTACGTATATAGGGTGATGGAGTTTGTTCCATCTTTGATCAATGATCTCCCAAATAGGCCCATACTTAGCCACTCTATCCTTGTATGTTGCCTTTATTTGCTCCTTTACCTAATCCATGTTGAAGAAAGTGTAACTAGGTTCGGTATTTACAAATGTAACTTTGATCTTTGTACTTGTCAAGAAAAAGAAATATTACTTTTGTAAATTAAATGAATGAGTTTCTTGCTCATTTCATAGGTCTAGAAAAGTCAAAGATTCAAATTCATATGTAAGGAGCTCTTCTTGAGTCTTCATGTAATATATATGGGTCAACCGAATGTCTAAGAACAGCCCTCCAAGACCAGCACAATCCTCTTGAAGACAAGCAAGCAAAACGATGAAAAACACAGTCACGTCGGCCAACAAAAATGAATTTAAAGTCATGTCAGTTCACTTGGTAATGTCGGCTTATTATGGAGGCACAACACCTATAAATAGGTAGCTAGAGTCACCACAGAAAAACAAAACTTCGGAACACAGAACTTCAGATCACAGGACTTCGGATCATAGAACTTCAAATCACTCTGAAATTCCGATGACACATAATCTCGGGCAAGCACAGTGACAGGATCTCGGTGGCAAGCACAGTGACACATAATCTCGGGTCTCTTTGTGATGTTTTGTGAGAAAAAGGACTTCGGATACCTTTGTTATCCTCGAAGATGATCACAGTAAAATATATCAGTCTCATGACCACGATCTCTTCTAGTTTTCAATGACTCTTGTCTCAAAAGTTACAATCTCGGCATGCATACAAAGAACCTCAATCATACTCTACCTCAGCTTGTATATATACGCAGTCACAGTCTTGATGTATCTACGATGGAGAGGATCATACAGTCTTCGCATAATATCAAGACACAGTCATGATCTAAGTATAGTCACAACTATGATCTCAGGAAGATCTTTGTAGTAGTGCATCAAGATGATACAGTAATGATGGTGCAATTGAGATGATGTGAAGATGGAGTAATGATGCAGAAGCAATGATCTCAGTGTCATAATGAGTATCTCAGTAAAGGCACAATAATGTTCTCAGAAATGATAGCAGTGAGGAAGATCTCAGTAATGCAATGATGATGAACTCAACAACGACAAAGAAGACAATTGGTGTCTTGGTCTTGGAGTGGCATAGTAAGTCAAGGGTCATGGTCTTGGTGTTCGTCAATTGGAATCTCTATAAGAAGAATTATGAGCGGGCTTTCCTCTCCAAGAGGGAGAGGTTTTGGCCCTGGCAGAATGCCAACATCTTGTGTTCTTGTCTCTTTGTTTTTGGTAGCTATTTGATGAAATAAGAAACACACACTCTAATAAAGTCATAGAGAAGATTGTGCTAATAAGAAAAATTAAAAATGCCTCACAGTTAGTTATCAAGTCAAGAAAAATCTCATTAACTACATGTACCCTATATTCTTCAACAATTCATAGCCTCATAAATGAAACCCATAGCCAATCTTTTCCCATCCACCAATCGCAGCACCTTAACTAGTGGCTCAGCAATTTTCACAATCTTTGTTGCCTTTTTCCAAAATGTGTCATCTTTAACTTTCTTTCTTACATCTTTGCCCTCCTATTTGTAGGCCCATTGACATCCATTCCATTCATCATAGGAAAACATCTTCTGCAAGTTTTTATGTTGGGAAAGCATAAATTGCAATGTCAAAAAGTGAGTTGCAAATCTAGTGATGGAAGGCCTAACAAGAACCTTGCCCCCTGTGTTTTTCCTCATCATGTTCAAAATCCATGAGTGATTGTAGATATACTGTGTTATACTTTTGGCATGCTCTACAGTGTTCTTCATCCAATCTATTTTACCAATATCCTCAAACATGAGGTCCATGCAATGTGCAACACACGGGGTCCAAAAGATGGTTTTGTGTTTTTACTCTAACATTTTACTAGCAAGAACATATTTAGAAGTATTATCTGTGATGATCTTAACAACATTAGCCACTCCCGCCTACTCAACAACCTCATCGAAAAGTTGAAACAATAAATGTGCATCTTTCACCTTATCAGATGCATCACCTGATTTTAGAAACATGGTTCCCTGTGAGCAAAAGATAAGAAAATTTATGATGGTACAGTTCCTTTGATCAGTCCATCCATCTCACATGATGGTACATCCTATTTTCACCCATGAGCTTTTGAAATCTTTCAAATATTCCTCAATGGACGTAACCTTTTTATGCAAAAGAGATCCCCTTAATTCATGCATACTAGGGCCTTTGAAGCCCTTACGAGCAGCAATGACGGCATCAAACATAGGTTCATAATACAGTGAACGAGCAACATTAAAGGGGATATGAAAGGGATATCAACATCATACCACCATCTGGCTATGTAGCCACAAGCAATTTCTCTCAATTCCTTCTTCCAATGGTCATCTAAAGTAGGCTAGATTTGACTTAGATGAGCTTGAGGACCACGTGCACTATCAGAGGGAGAGGAGGGTGAGAAATAACTTTTAATACCACCCTTCTTTTTACCCTTACCCTTTTTTACTCCAAAGAGGTTGGATGCATCAGTACCAATTTTGCAAAAATCACGATATTTTCCACATAGCAATTTAATCAACAATTTTTCCAAAATGAAAAAGTAATAAAATCATAAAAATCGCAATAAAATCGTAAAAATCGTCAAAAAATCATGGATGCTTTAGAGACTTTAAAAATTGAATATATATATATATATATATATATATATATATATATTATATATATATATAATGTTGCCAATTGTTTTGCCGATTTTTCCTGATTTTTTCCCGATTTTTACGATTTTTTCCTTTTTTGGACCCTTGCTGATTTTATCCCGATCGCAATTTTCGCAACATTGTTCAGTACAAGGGATAGATGAAGAGCCCTCATAATCAAAATTGGGGTTGGCCGCCATCATTCGTTTTAGACTCCTCTTCCTCCCTATTTTAGCCTCTATTGGTTTTTTCCTAGATTTTTCTTCCTCAAACTTCTTAAATTTTTCTAGCAACTCCTTTTTAATTTCCCCAATCTACTCTAATGATGTTGCACATGGGACAATTTGGCCTCTAATACCAGCCAAGTGTTGTTTCAGCTTGTGAATGCCCCTTCGCCTCCCTTAATTTTTTTATAACAAAATTTGCAATACATTTGATTGTCAATCATCTCGATATATACCCAAGCAGTGTCTTTCACCCTAGGAGCCATTTTCTGATAATTGGAATTGGAAATGAAAGGGAAAAAGTCTAAAAATGAAAAAAAAAAAAAAAAAAAAAACTCCTAATTTTTTCTAGAAATTTTACTCATTTCAATTTCCAGATCTGACAAAAAAAAGACAAGGGTAGATTTGAGAAGTAAAAAGAACATACCTATAGCCTCCTTAATGTTGCTCCAAAAACCAACTCCTCAATGGTAAATGCTACTCCAAAAACCAACTCCTCGATGTTGCTCCAAAGATCGCCCAAGAACCTCCTCATTGTTGCTCCAAAAACCAACTCCAACTACTCACAAACTCCTCACAAATGCGATCAGATAGTTGTGAGGAAATATGAGGGAGTTGGGTTACCTTTATAAGTGTGGGAGAGGGGTAGAGGGGCTAGGATTTAGTAAAACAAAACAAAAAATGGATTTCGCAGCCACCATTTTTTCCCACTGTCGAGTCGGACTAGTTTATACCGGGCTCAGTCGGTTCGACTGGTCCGTTACATAACTGGCTGAGTTAAGAACCAACTCGACCAGTCCCCGAACTTGTTTATTCACTAAGTCGGATTAGTGAGGGGTCCAAACAAGTCAAGCAGGCCTAGTCTGAGTCAGACCAACCTAGCTTAAAAACAATGCTCTTAATTGAGTCAGTAAAATACACTCCAAACCCCAACTTTGAGTTTCTCTGCCCAACTTGCCCAAACCTGGGTATTTTTGGGGTTTTCCCCTTTATTGAGGACTATTGCCTACGGGGATTGATAGGCTACTTCCTCCCTCATTGGCCCTTAATTTGGGGAGGACATTACAGTCCCTCTCTGCCTAAAATTGTTTTCCCTCAAGCAATTGCAAATTCGAGTGTTGTAAAATTCATTCTCCTTCCAAGTCACGTCCTCCTCTCGTAGATTCTTCCATCTGATAAGTTATTCTGGAATTACTTGTCCCCTTAACTTCTTTTCTCGCACGGCCACAATTGTCTCCGAAATCAGCTCTAGTTGTCCTTCTTCATCTAAAGGTGGCAATTTGATAGAATTGGTGACCTACTGTCCCATAGCCTTCTTGAGGCATGACACATGGAATACATTATGGATTTTGTTGTCCTTTGGTAGTTGTAACTCATACGCCACTTCACCAACCCTTCAAAGGACTTTGTAAGGTCCATAAAACCTGGGTTTCAATTTTTCGGCGCCACTTTTCTTGTGTGGACTGCCTATAGGGTTGCAGTCTCAAGAAAACGAGGTCTCCTACCTCAAAGTTGTGTTCTAATTGATGTTGGTCCACATACATCTTCTGTCGATTTTGAGCGGCCCTACATGTTTTCCTTTCGTGACCTAAGGATATCCTGACTCTCTTGTATCCAATCTTTAGCAATGGACGCCTTGTCGTCTCCAAAAACCCTATCGATAAAAGAGGGTGCATCATATCCATATAGGGGGCTCTGAAGGGTGTCATCCCAATGGATAAATGGTAGGTGGAATTGTAGCAATGCTCCCCAAGGTACAACCATTTGATCCATGCTTTTTGTTGGCTCGTCACATAATTGCGTAAGTACCCTTCAATCTATTTGTTCACAATTCCCGTTTGACCATCTGTTTATGGGTGGTAACTAGTGCTAAGGGTTAATTTTGTTCCCACTAGTCTAAAGTGCTTCTGCCAGAATGCACCCATAAACCTACTATCCTGATCGTTGGCTATATTCTATGGTATTCCATGGAGTCTGAAGACTTCTTTGAATAACATTTTTGCCATTTGTTTGGCTGAATAGTCAGCTAAGATCGCAAAGAAGTGTGCAAATTTTATCAACCTGTTCACTATGGTGTAAATACAGTCTTTCCCTTACGCTTTGGGTAATCCTATGATGAAATCCATTGAGATGCTCTCCCATCGGGAATTGGTAAAGGTTGGAGAACACCTACAAGATGTGTGTGCTTGACTTATTCTATTGGCATGTCACACATTCCTTGATGATTTCATCATATCTTTCTTGAGACCTTTCCATGAAAATCGTTCCCTAATATGTTGGTAGGTTTTGAAGAACCCTTGATGTCGATTTGATAGATTGTCATGTGTAACCCTCAAAATCTTCTCGTTGAGTGCAGATTCAGGAACCAAATATATCCTATCTTTATAGTAAATAATATAATATACTATTTTGTACTTGTCATCTGGAACAATTATGTCGTTCAATACGCATGCAAACGAGTTATTGGTGTATTCTGTTGAGAGATGAGTCCTCCAATCTACTGCAAGTTCCATGAGCAAACATGTTGTCGGTTTCCTGGAAAGTACATCAGCCATGACATTCTTTTTCCCCTTCACATACTCAATGTCAAAATCATAGGCTTGGACATTACTTACCCACTTTTGTTGTCGTTCGTTCAGTTCTTTTTGCTCCAAGAAATGACGTAGGTTGTAGTGGTCTCTACGGACTACAAAACCTATTTCCCACCAAATATTGTCTAAATTTTGGCAAGGCATGCATGATAGCCAACATCCCTTTATCGTATATGGAGTAAATTTTCTCTGTGTCCTGGAGTTTCTGACTTTCAAATGCAATGGGGTGTCCCTTTTGCATTAATACGGCCACTATACCTTCTCTTGATGCATTGCATTCTAAAACAAAGGTTTGACTAAAGTTGGGAAGGGCCAAGACTAGACATGAACCCATCACTTCCTTGAGCTTGTTGAATTTTTTATCCAATTCTTTCGTCCACCTAAATGCCCCTTTTTTCGTCAAATCTGTTAATGGTGTGCTTAATTGTGAGAACCCTTTGACAAATCGTCGATAATAGCTGCAAATCCCAAAAAATCCTTGCAACTCCATCAAATTCTTAGGTGTGGGCCTGTCCAATATCGCTTGAATATTTTCTTGATGAACCTATACTCCCTTTGCACTAATTATATGTCCCAAATAAATAATTTCCATCATTCCAAACTCGCACTTTTATGCCTTGGCATAGAGTGACTATTCCTACATTATGCTCAAAATTTCATCTAGATGCCTTACTACCCACCAAAAACGGGTGACCCCATAGGAGAATTTTTCTCCTAGATTTGTCTCAGTCGGCAGCCAACAGCCCCTAACAGCCACCAGTGTAGCCGATGTATTGTGACATTTGAGCTCTGCTCCCTAAGCCAGTTTATGTCCCTCGCCCATATGTCGAGACCATATGTTTGAAGGTGGGCACTCCAATTCTAAAGGTATGATTTTCATTGTGTAATCGGGTCCTTAAGCATGTTTTTCCTTGGGCGCTTTAGGCATGGACTATTGGGTGACTTGGAAGAAGGAAGGGTTTTGACTGTAGTTTTGTTCCCTCACCTTAAATGGGGGGTTAATCCTCAATCCTAGTCTCGTGGGATATCCCCTATTAGCTTATAGCTTCAGGAACGGTATTACTTAGAAAACCTCGATTTTGGTAGCACAATCTCATTTCACATTTTTCACTCCCCTTTGTGCATTACAAGCCCTATTTCATCATCTTCCCTCTTTGGGTCCACAAGGCACTAGTACCCCTTTGGCCACATGTCTAGATCGAGCCTAGAAATGTTGCCCCAAAGGTTGATGGAGCTAAAAGAACGTTAAAATCATATCATGGCCACTAGTAAGAAACAAAAGAACGGAATATTATAAAATGCAAAAGATGGTTAAGACGTTATAATACCACGTGATCGAAAGCAAAACATGAGCACTGCCCCTTCATTATGGCCATCACCCTAGTTCCTAGGGCCCCATGAGTGCCCCCACATCATTAAGGAACCCATTCACGTCTCAACCCCTGGTGGGCGATGAACTAACCCACCTTAAGGGGGTAATAGTTGCTTATATCATACACAACATGCCCTCATCTCCTGGAGCCCCATACAATAATACAAAAAAAAAATCAAGAAAAGGCAAAAGCAAAATGAAGAAGGGTGGAAAAACAAAGTTCGGGGTAACTCACATATCCATGATTTCTCCCTCCTGCATCTATACACCCAAATATGTGGACATCCCTCATCATTAGCATCCTTAAACCCATGGCATTTGGCTTTGAGACCCCTGTGTCCCTATCCATTTCATCATTATTCACATGACCCCAATCAGTTGAAGGATGTACCTTGTACCTGTATTTCCCCTTAGGGGATGGGGACACCTAATAAGGTTGTTTATTAGCCATTCCTACCTAGGGAGGTAACACTATCACAAGCTTAAAGCCCTAAATTTGGAATGGAAGCCCATTATGAAGTCTCAATGTGCCCTTGATTAACAAGCTTGGTTCACTTAGATGCACCAGTGAATTATTGTACCTGATGGCGAGGAAGTGTATTGAATTTGATATGTAATTGGTAGGTGGTTTCATCATGTACTAGGCAACCTAACAAGGGCCCAAGCCCACCAAAAGATCATATTGACACCCTTAGGGGATTCATTGAGACCCATGGGACTCCATCATGTGTTAGAGCATCATTTCATGCCATGGGCACCCACGGCATCTTCATCAATTTGTTCATTTCCCAACATTATTCGCGAGATGATGCACTTGGACCAGCGTGCCCTGGATGGCCTAGCATGATCATGGCAGTTGATCTGAGGCATAAAGGAGGTTTATCTCACCCTTGAGACATGGGAGGGCAGGCACCATCATCAGAGCCCTCATTTGGAGCATTGTATAGGCTTTTTTTCATCTGGAGACCCATGAGACTAGCAATTGTACCCCAAACCCACTTTGGGGCCCCACATGATGACTTGCATGGAAAATTAGGTGCCATCCCTAATTCATCTTTATTGGAGACCTCTCTCTCATAATGGCACTTAGAGGACTTGACATGGTCATCCTACATCATCATGACATCATCAACTCAGCTTGTATATGGATGGCTAATTCATAACTTGTGATAGCTACTTGGTCGGCTTGTGATCAAGACTTGTTTTTAGAACATTATTTTATAATTTTGGGGGCTTATTAGGCTAATTCGATTTAGAGAGACTCATATAAATAGAAGAGAGTCTCATTTGTGAGAACTCATCATCACCACTTGAATTCTTCTCTTGTAAAAGAATTCACACTTTTTCTTTGGAAGTTATTGGAGTATCTTGGATGCACTTTGATATTTGGAGCTGATTTTTTATCATGTCTGTTAGTTTTTGTAGCATCGGATGTGTTCTAGCCATGAAATTTTGTGGAGAGACTAGAATACATGAAATCTCCAAAACCCAAAAATCATTTCTGGAAATTCCACCTAGAGATGACTTAATTAGATTATTAGTCGTTTTTTAAATATTTCTTAAGTCTAAAATAGGGAATATGACTAATTAATCATAATTAATTAAGTTATGGTGTGAATCTTCTAGAAACTCACACGAATCGACTTCTAGTTAATCCTAGCCATAGATTAGAATCTAATTTTGGTCGTTGAACTCTCAATAGAGGGTTATAAGAAGAAAGTCGATGGGGCTTGGAGAACACACTTGCAGAGTTCGATTTTGCTAAGAAATCGATTTCCAGAGTAGCAGCTATGTTGCCAGAAGTGATTCAATGAGGTCGAAGCAATGAGAGGGGTAGAGATAGTGAGGTCGGAGGAAGCTTTTCCAATTCCGGGCGAGTACATTGCAGAGAGGCAGTGATTGCCATAGAGAGACAACGTAGAGGCAGCGCAGAGCCCTCTTGAGGAGATTTCCGTTTTGCTGGGGAGAAGTCGAGATTCTAAGCCAGAAGTTGGGTAGAGGGCCAGGAGGCAAAGAGTATCAATTTCCTAGACAGCAGCTAACGAGACAATGAGAGGAGACGCAATTCCAAGCTTGTGAGACGCAGTAACTGCGTAGGCTGACATAGTGACTGCACAGAGGATGAAAGGAGCAGTTCAATTCGAGTTGAGGTCAGTGTGGGATCGCCTGTGGAGTGAGAAAATTTTTCTCACTAGTTATTATTGTCAATTATTTCTCTATTTGGATTGCTAGTTTAACCATACATAGTTTGTACTTAGATTTTCACTACTACATAATATTAAAACCCTCATTTGTTGCACCGATTTTCCCGAGTTGGGTTTTTCGGGGGACTTAGTCCAAAGATAACAATGTCATATTGTGTGTGTGCATCTATTTCTTCCAACGTTTTTTGTTTCTTCCGCAGTATTTGTTTTGTGCAGGTTGCAGTGTATTTGTTTCGATATTTGTCGTAGCACACAACAAATAATTTGTTTAATTAAATTAACAAATAGAAGAAATAACATCAGTTGCTGCAATAGGATTCTGGGTTAGTCGAATTTCCACTTGCTATCAGTGCGCAAATTGTAAGCCAAAGAGCTCAGTAGCAAAAGGGAAGAGGAATTTCGTTAGCCATGCGTAAGTAGCTGTTCAAAACCCTCAAAGGCAACATAGTTTCTTGGCCATGAGGGTCAATTTTTTGAGGAAAAATCGATTTCTCAAAGAGAGCGACGGAGAAATCGGATTTCTCCAGTTCGAGGATTACAAGAGGCAGAGGGAGCAACCAATATTTTTCTTGAAAAGCAGATCTCTAGCTAGACGCAGTATTTTGCAGCAGTTGTTAGTGCAAAATAGAGTTAGGAGGAAGAAAGAGCATACACTGAGGGAAATTTTCCTCAGGGGACTTCTAGCTTCAAAAGTTCAATTTTCTCTTGCAGATCAGCAATCGTTGTGAGCAAATTTACTCACTGCAGCAGGGAGTGCGTACAGCCTAGCAGCAGTTGAGCAGAAGAGAAGAGGAGGATTTCGACTTATTTTGTTGAGATGACCACTGTCAGACTACAAGATCAGGACAAGTTGGACAGTGCTTCCAACTATGTCATCTGGAAAGGAAGGATGTCCTTCCTTTTGGATGAATATGGCCTGAAGTCATTCATAGACGCAATGGTAGCTATCCCCACGGATGGAGATCAGCTAAAGTAATACCGAAAGGAGATGGTGAGAGCAAAGAGGTTGATTCTTGATGATGTTCGAGATCACATTGTATCACACATAGCAAGTCAGGGAACAGCCAAGGAGATGTGAGATACACGTTCCACGCTATACCAAGGCACTTCCGAGCAGCAGAAGATGTAATTGGAGGAAAAGTTGAGATGCACCAGGATGCAAAAGGGGGAACACATAGACACCTAGCTCACCAAGATTCAGGAGATCCAAGATCAGCTGTCAGTTGTTGGAGCAACACCTCAATACTAAATGTTATGAAACCCGCTCACAAAAAGATAGAAAAGATAGATCAACGCCTTAGAATTCAGCCTCTTCGAGGGGGCAACCTCCTTTACATTACACAAATGAATGATTCTTTGATGATTCAAATGACAAAACCTCCTTTCTATATATAGGAGTCTAAGGATTCACAATATAACCCAGCCGACCTAACAATAATAATATAAAGGCACAAAAATAACAAGAGGGATTCTATGGGGCACAGTAATTGCAGGTCGTGTGCTTCAGCAATCTTGGAGCACATAGGGCCTCTTGGAGGTGGATTTTGGGAGGTAGGAATCAGACCAAACCCTTTTTGGGCTTTTGTGGGTTTTGGTCAAGGAGCTTGGGGTTAATTTTGCAACATTTTCTAAGCACCAGAGGTGTGGTTTCTAGCAATTCCTTTCTAGCCAACAATGTAGCTTTCTGGGCAGCGCAAAGCATTAGAGGAGCAATCATTATCAGCATTTGAGATCATTGTCTTATCACCTGGGTTCTGTCATGCTTGCCATTGAGGCAAGCCCCAGTTCATTTCTCCCTACTATTGTACTTGCTCTATTGGATTAATAAAATGGCTCAGTTGGTTCTTACTTCTGGAGTTTTCATGAGTATTGTTGAATGTTTCAAATTTTTGTGTTGTAAAACGATTTTGCTTTATATATCATTGTTTATCCAAGTTTGGAACATTACAATGGTATCAGAGCTCAAATCTTGGCTCAGCCATGGGGATTTTCCTATGAGTGACGAGGATCGACAGAATATTATTACAAGAGGCAAAGGTACCATAGCAGGGAGAGGGAGTTGGAGATCACTCCAGACATAGAGGATCGTGGGAAGGCAGTGGTAACATAAGACATGGGGGAGCCCAAGAGCAAAGAAGAGATTGTCTTTGACAGTCTCTTGAAGGCTTTGAGCAATCTGGCAAAGGGGCAAAAGGAAATATTGGATGAGATCAAAATGCAGAACCGGGAGGGGAGCACTCACCTGGAGTTTCTATTTTGAGAGACTTCGAGGACCTCTCAACAGCGTGATCATCTTTCACCCACTGCGCAGCCTCCATCATAGAGTGGGCCAATTCAAGCCCACTCTACCTTCTTTCTTACCTTTGGCACAAGGTGAACCGGGTGGAGTTGAGGATCAATCACCTATGGGGGAGCATTTTAGGGAATGGCAGTCCATGGGAGCAGACTTCATGGAGGCACTATCTTTCAGAGACTTTTGCCAGCTCAAACAGAATGAGAAGGGGAATGGCTATGGAACCCACAGCATGTAGAACTATGAGTTGCAATGCACCATTGGGAAGATGTACTTTCCCACCTACAATGGCACTACCAAGTGCACAACACACGCTTGGGTGGAGAAGCTAGACACATATTTCCAGCTCAATAGGATGACGGAGGTAGAGGCCATTAAAATGGCCACATTGCATTTGGAGGGGGAGGCACACAACTAGTGGTTTCATCACTTGTCCACTCCGGGGCATGCCAACATGACCTCCTATGAGAACTTCACATGGAGAGTAGTCGAGCGTTTTGATCGGAGGGATCCAGAGGCTCACTTTAGGGAGTTGACCCAGCTCAAGCAGACAGGACATCCAGAGCATTATATTTCAGAGTTCCTGAGGGTCTCAGTCATGGTGCCAGATTTGTCAAATGCTAGGAGAGTATACACATTTGTGGAGGGGTTGACAGAGCCACTGCGAGGACTAGGGAAGTCACACAGACCATCTATTCTTCTGGAGGCAGTGACTTGTACAAGAGATTTGCAGGGTGGCCATCCTCAAGACCTGGGCACTCTTTCCTCCACACACTCCCTAACCTCAGAAGGGAAGTGACACTAGAGTGCCCACAACGCAAAGAGCAGCCCAAGGGCGGGGACAGTTGGATGACGAGACCAAAAGAGACCTCAGGAGGAGGAAGTTGTGTTTC
The DNA here is from genome assembly GCA_000404065.3 of Pinus taeda. NCBI lineage: Eukaryota > Viridiplantae > Streptophyta > Pinopsida > Pinales > Pinaceae > Pinus > Pinus taeda. Next base: position 73,668 of record APFE030106949.1, on the reverse strand, counting down.
ACGTGTCGAGAGCCATTGGCATCAGGCCATTAGTGCACAGTAGGCAAGGCTCATTACATTGAGGTCTTCTCGGATAGCGATCAAGAGGATGAGGTGGAGTTGGAGCTTGGTGGGGGAGACAGCGAGGATCTAGCAGAGAGGGGACCACCACCACCACCACTACCACATGGGGGAACATCTTTTGCACCAGCTAGGGGAGTCCTAGCTTCTTTGTGCGGGATTCCCAAATTTTTGACCATGAGGACCAAAGGTAGAGTGCAGGGGCAGTGTGTCTCAGTTTTAGCAGACATTGGGGCCACCCACAATTTTATTGATGCTCAAATGGTCCAAAGGAGGGGCATCACCACAGTTGAGTTTGAGGGATTTTCAGTTCTAATACCAGGAGACAGGACTATGTAGTGCACTCGATATGTTCCCGCTCTGACAGTGAGCATGGGCAACTATTCAATGACAGACCACTTCTTCGTGGTGGATGTACCAGACACCAATGTGGTGATCGGTGTCCAATGGTTGTATTTCCTTGGCCGAGTTACCACCGATTTGAAGCAGCTAGTGATGGATTTTACTGGGCGGGATGGTAAGCAAGTGGTTCTTCAGAGCATGCATTCGTATCCTCCACAGATAGTTTCAACCCACAGGATGGAGGTCGATGTGAGGCATGGAGACATGGCATGGGCAGTGGAGTTGAGGATTTCAAAGGCTGGGGGAAAGGCCAAGCCACCACATCCAGACATACAGCCTATACTGGATAGATATCCGGTAGTTTTTGGAGACATACCACCAAGACAACCACCTAACAAGCGGTTTGAGCACACTATAGAGCTGGAGCTTGGTGTGCAGGCAGTCATTACTATACCCTATAGGCATCCCAAAGGAAATAAGGATGAGATTGAGAGGGCCATTAGGGAGCTATTGGCATTGGGCCACATCAGACCGAGTTCTAGTCCATTCGCTTCTTCAGTCGTGCTGGTGAAGAAGGAGGATGGGACTCTCCGCATGTACATTGACTACAGGGCCCTCAACAAGAAGACACTGAAGAACCGATATCCCATTCCGCGTATTGATGAGTTGATGGACAAACTTAGAGGAGCCAAGTACTTCTCTAAGATAGATTTGCGGTCTGGGTATCATCAGATTCGGGTGAGTGAGCAGGATATTCCGAAGACAACCTTCAGGTGTCATTATGGGCATTTCAAGTTCTTGGTCATGCCTTTTGGGTTGACCAACGCACCTGCTACCTTTCAAGCATGCATGAACCATGTGTTCAGAGGTCAACTAAGGAGGTTTGGACTAGTGTTCTTTGATGACACCTTGATCTACAGCAAGACGTGGGAGGAGCACCTGCAACATCTAGAGATAGTGTTGCGTATCTTGGAGGAGTAGCAGTTCTATGCCAAGATGTCCAAGTGCGAGTTTAGGCTGACAGAGAGCTCTATTTGGGGCACATCATAAGGTGCAGATAGGGTCAAGCTGCACGAGGAGAAGATCAAGGCCATTCAAGATTGGCCAAAGCCTAGAGATGTGACAGTGCTGAGAGGATTCTTGGGCATCTGTACTTATTATCGGAAGTTTGTTAAGGGATTCTCACAGTTGGCAGGACCCCTTACTGATCTAACTAAGAAGGGGGCCTTTGCATGGACAAATGGGGCTAAGGCAGCATTCGACTGCCTCAAGGAGGTGATGAGTTGTTGCCCAGTATTAGTACTCCTGGATTTCACACAGCCTTTCACATTGGAATGCAATGCATCAGGTGAGGGGATTGGGGCAATCTTGTCCCAATGAGGGTACCCCAATGCTTTTGAGAGTTGAAATATCCTACCACATGAGAGGTCGTATTCCATATATGACAAGGAGATGTTGGCCATAATGCATGCATTGGCCAAGTTTAGACATTACTTGGTGGGCAACCGGTTTTGGGGGAAGACGGATCACAACAATCTTTGCCACTTCATGGGGCAAGAGGGCCTCAATGATAGACAGCAAAGATGGGTTAGCAAGTTGCAGACCTATGATTTCGATATTGAGTATGTGCGGGAAAAGCACAATGTGGTGGCAGATGCACTATCCAGGAGACCCACAGGTCTTTCACTCATGAGCATTTGCCATGATTGGAAGGCACAGCTATTAGTAGAGTACTCCAAGGATCATTAGGCATGCGAGATCTTGGAGGGCAATTATGCAAAGGAGCACTACAGGGTAATGGATGAGGTTATATACTACAAAGGGTGCATATTCTTGGTTTCGGGGTCCCAGTTGAGGGAGCGCATCCTTCGTGCAGCTCATGATTCTCCTTTTCTTGGACATCAGGGGTTCAAGAAGACCTATATGGTAGTGAGAGAGCGCTTCACCTGGAAGGACCTCAAAGGGAACATGTTGAGATATGTGCAGGAGTGCGAGGCTTGTAAGAGGAACAAAGGGGAGTTGACCCATCCAGCGAGACTATTGCAGCCTCTTCCCATCCCCGAGGGGAAATGGGAGAGTATCTCTATGGACATCATCACCAGACTTCCCTCGCTACAAGGGAAGGTTTGTACTTTTGTGGTGGTCGACCGGCTAACCAAATTTGCACATTTCTTTGCCATTCTGACACGATATTTAGTTTCACAGGTGGTAGAGTTGTTCTTTACGGAGGTCTTTCACCTGCACAGACTCCCTAAGACTATAGTCAGTGACCGAGATAGATGACTCATGGGGGATTTTGGCAGGAACTTTTCAGGCTAGTTGGCACCGAGTTCAACCTGAACACCAGTTATCATCCACAGACCGACGACCAGACAGAGAGTGTGAACCAGTGGTTAGAGGGATATCTCAGGAACTGTGTGACAGGGCAGCAGAGGACTTGGATTCGATGGTTGCATTTGGGAGAGTATTGTTACAACACGAGACATCATATGGCCATTGGTATGACTCCTTTCTGTGCTCTATATGGTTATGATGCTTTGTCTTTTGCTGACATTGTTTTTGGAGACAGTCGGGCCCCAAAGGACAAAGATTGGATCTTAGAGAGCTCCTCAAGGCTCTTAAGGATAACTTGCAGACAGCTCAAAATCAGCAGAAGATGTATGCTGACAGGCATCGAGTGGAGAGGCATTTCGAGGAAGGGGACGTGGTGTACCTTCGCTTGCAGCCATACCGACAATCCACTCTGAAGCAGAAGGGGGCCAAAAAGCTACAACCAAGATTTTTTGGGCCTTACAAGGTGATCAGGAGGGTTGGAGAGGTGGCTTATGAGTTGGAGCTACCACCGGGTAGCAGGATCCACAATATTTTCCATGTTCAATGCCTCAAGATGGTGTTGGGTCAACGGATTACAGCAGCTGTGGAGTTGCCTCCACTTGATGATGAAGAGTGCCTAGTTTTAGAACCAGAGGCCATCTTGGAGACCAAGGAAAGGAAGCTCAGAATCAAGCTAATTAGAGAATACTTGGTGCATTGGAAGAGCTTACCAGATGAGGATGTTACTTGGGAGGTTGAGCACATACTTGAGCATCCAATAGTGAAGTTGTTTGGGGACAAGCCACATTTGGGAAGGGAGGACTGTAATGTCCCTTCCTAAATTAATTTGGAACAAAATTAATCACTACATTTTTGGGCCAATTTTGGAGGTGATGGGGCCCATTCGATTTTATTAGGAGGCTTAGACTTTAGTAGAAGTTATTTTGGTATGGTTAAGTTACACGTGGGGGCCACCCACACTAGGAGAATACGCACTCCCTAGTTCGAATTGCATGACAGGGGAAGTCGATGGTTAAGTGTGGGGCCCACAATGGAGGGAAAATGGGGGGAAAAGTGCTCCACAAAATCTATAAAAGGAAGGCATCTCTCCTCATTTCATTATCTTTTGGCATATCGAATTTCTCTTTGGTTGCTTGAGCTTCTTAGCCGAGTCACTTGTTGTTTAGCAAGAGTTCTTCAAGCGGAGAGCTCACCCTTTCTTCGGGGGACTTCGAGTGCCACCTTAGAGAGGTTCATCTACATTCTTTTGAAGGAGGTTTTCATTGTGATTTCCAGCAGTTGCATCCATCATCTCCAGGTGGTTTGTATTTCTAGAGGACGCAGTGAAGGGAGACCAAGTTGTGATTGTGACATCTTCCAGAGGAGTTTTAGCCGAGAGAAATTTCAGAAAGGAGGCATAGGTGTTTGCCTGCCATTTTGGTGAGTTTTGGAGCTGGAGGAGAAAGCTCCTATTCAGTGTGACTTTTGCACTTCGTGGGCCAACGTAGAGGAAGCATATTGTGCACGCGTGGGAAGTGGAGTCTCAACTATTGAGGCTAATCTTTGTCGAGATAGTTAAGGGAAGCACTTGTGGAGGAGATTGTTACTTTTCCAGAGCCTCAAAGGACGATTTTGTTGGTATCTTTGCAAGTCATGTACTTCAGCAGTCTTGGAGGGCGTAGGGCCTCTTGCAGCTCGATTTTGGGAGGTTAGAATCAAACAAAACCCTTTCTGGGTTTTGGTCAAGAAGCTTGGGATTAATTTTGCAGCATTTTCTAAGCACTGGAGGTGGGGTTTCTAGCAGTTCCTTTCCAGCTAGTAGTGTAGTTTTCTAGGCAGTGCAGAGCATTAGAGCAGTCATTATCAGCGTTTGAGATCATTGTCTTATCACCTAGGTTCTGTCATGCTTGCTATTGATGCAAGCCCAGGTGCATTTCTCCATATTATTATACTTGCTCCATTGGATTAATAAAATGGCTCAGTTGGTTCTTACTTCTGGAGTTTTCATGAGTATTTGATGAATGTTTAAAATTTTTGTGTTGTAAATCGATTTTGCTTTATATATCACTGTTTATCCAAGTTTGGAACATTACATCATCACAAAGTGGAGTGATCAACCCGCCAACCAAATCCCTAGATCCCTCAACCATACTAGGAGCTCATAACTCCCACTCCTCACAGGATGTCATTGTGTAGCGCTGCTACCTGCTAGAACCCATATGGCACTCATCTTTGACCCTTGTATGTATCCCTTGGGTGGACCCCAAGTATCAGGAGTTTGTCCCACGCAAGCCAACCTACCATGCTCCTGCCAAACCACGCAGTGAAATCCGCTATCCCAACTCCTGACGATACACCTGGATACTGCTCGGAGTCTGGGTGCCCTCCTGTAGACGAAGTCTACCATCCACCGTCCCTCGGGTTCCTGTGACACCTCAGACTATCTTGCCAGAAGTGCATCACACAGTGCCCTTGCAATCAACTCCACATGTGTGAGCCTAGGAGTGGAACCTATGCTACCTCAACAATAAACCATGTCGTCCTAAGCCTGTATTTGTCAGCCCGTGCCTCCACCAAACGTCTCAACTGGAGAGTCATGGGTGGGTAGGTCCCCAAGGGTAGTTTGCACGGGTACTGAAGAATAACCCTATGGATGCCCCTCTCTCTACCTCGGATCTGTTGATAAACCAGTCAAAGACTTGTCTCTGTTGAACATGGTGTCCTCAGGAGCTCAATCGCATCCTCATCGATCTCGGGTGAGCTGCACCTAACGGAACACCTAATGTCCATGTCCACAAGTCTCATTGAAGGCAATGCTCCAAGGGCCTATTGTGCTGCACCATATGCCACTACATAGCACCAAGTACCACCACACTCCTCGACATGCCACTGTATGTCGCAGCCTGTCCCTATACACCACAAGATATCCCCGACTACAGCTATACCACCCTGTACCGTCTAGTGCCCTATCTGTGTCAAGGCACCAGTCACTCCCCGTGTGTACTCAATGTGATGTAAGACTCTCCTACTCCAAAACCAATCCGAAACACTACGATACACCATCATGCATCTCCATGTCCACCTGTTGACCACTGCTCAACGCTAGATGCTCCCACACATCCCTGGATGTGATGGCTTAGAGTTGTGTCTCTACATGTTAGCCTACACCAGATCGGTATCATCACCTCCATCGTCACATCACTATACCCGCCGATGAATGGATCTTCACACCAAATCCTCCTTGAGGGAACCAAGAAGTGAATCTCCCTATGTGTCAGTAGTGATGCCACCAGTGATTTGCTCCTCTGCGTCCTTTGTGCCCCACACAAATGTGAAGAATCCCCAGCTCCATACAAGGCACCGTCTGGTGGCCTGCCAATGCCACCTCCTCCGACAAACTCCTGCCAGAGTATGTTGATCACCCTGTGATCCCATGTACAATCATCATACCAAGACAACCCAAGGAGTCTATCCATAAACTAGTTGGCCATTGGTGCTAACTAAAACTTCCCTATCGAATGTGCACGCTCCACTGCTAGGTCAACTATACCATCCAAGTCGTAGTCAACCGGCATACTCGGGAAACGATAGGTAGTCCCACCCAGCGCCCATGCCAATGTGGGCTTTGGTATCCCTAGTGCCTGGAAGCTCCTGCTGAGCTACACCCGGGTCCACCACCATCTCCATAGCCCACTCCATCGGGTACCAACTCAGAATCTCTCACCATCCAACCCCAAGAGAGGGATCAGATGCACGAACTCCCACACATAGAACAACCCCAACATGCGGATGTTGCACCCTGTTCAACTCCAATCGTCTCATCCCGCTATCAAGGCCAACACATGAAATTTGACTAGGTAGCTCTGTCTTTCTCTCTCCAATGGGCAAAGGTGACCCAACAGTGTTGGTAGCCCCATTTATGTATGTCTAAAGAGGATTGCTCTGACTCTCCGATGTGCCCTCTAACTATACCATTAGGGAATCCAACCATTCCCCAATGTGAGCCAATTAGGCCACTGACTCGGCACAAACCACTCTCATGCCCTCCATCTCCTCGTTTTGCAGCAAAATAGCCTCTCGTATTGATGTGGCCTTCCTTTTTAATGCTAGAAGGTCGGCCTGAAACTAATGACACTGTTATGTGCGACCATTGTCCAACACCTTTGTATCTCCCAGTGCCTCATCAAGGGTGGATATGTCTTCTGACACCTCACCCATTTGTTGTGTGCTACTATCACCCAAAAACCCGGACACAACCCCAGTCACCACCTCAGCGGATGGCCCTACTAGGGTATGCTCTACACTCTCCACTAAGATGTCAACCGGCACGGTCAAGGAAGTCTCCAACACAGGTGACCTTTGCGCCATACTAGGTGTATCTACTTACTCCCCACAATCCTGTGTAGATGGTTGCACCCCCACGGCCTGTGCAACTCTAGTGTCTCTTATGTACGGAAGAGGATAGATTTGGTCCAACACCTTCATCAATTAGGTCAAGAATTCGCGTATATTAAATCCCCCTTGAGCCATGGGTCGTTTATGGTTAAACCTGTCACTGTGTATACATGCACAAATCTTCCCTGATCTAGTTGGTTGCCCCACAGCTGGCCAAGATCATGGCTCTGATAACACTATAATATTCCTAATGGAAATTTACAATGATAAACAAGCAAACATAGCAAAAACACACACATAAAATTACACCACATTAAACACCCAAAAAATGCCAAAACCTGCTCTGAGTTGAGCCATTTTATTGAGATAAATGTTGGGTACAAGATAAGATTAGAATGCATGCACCCGGGCTTGCTTAAGGCAAGCTAACAATGACAAGGTGATGAAATCAGCTGCTCGAACACAAGTGTGGTTGTCCCCAACCAAGCTCTACGCTATCCCTCTGAAATATACACTATTGGCTGCAAGAAATGGTTGCTAGGGCCTTCTTCAATGCTCAAAAAATTCGAGGAAAAAAAATATATAGGCTCTCCACCAATAACCCACAAAAACACACGAACGAATTGGCCAAATGTTGACCTTGGAATTTCGCCCCAATTTCCCCCTAGCTCCTCTAGTTGTTAGCTGAGTTGAGACCCCAGTTTGGCCCCTCCAATCTGCCCAAAAAATTATGCCAAATTAATCTTGGCCTCTTCTCAATAAACCTAGTAAAACCCAGGAAGGGTTTGTCCTAGTTTTGATGCTCCAAAATTGACCCCAAACTGCTTAGCCCTTCTCTACTGCTGAGAAATGTCATCTGCGATAGTTGGAGCCTGTGTTGCATGAAAATTCTAGGAAACCCGACATTCCACGATGTACCTGTACCTGAAACTCCGAAACTCGGCCGAAACTTGGCCGAAACACGACCATAATGTAATCATATATGAGAGTTAATATACACTTGGTTTTCCTTCCAAATTGTCATCTATGGGTCTTATTCCCTTTTTTTCTTGCAAGATATTATGTTATTCACTTATGTATAAATTTATGTTTATATATATAAACATATATGACGTTTTAGACGACGTTTCGGCTAACGTTTCCATTCTTAGGAGGTGACGTTTCTAAACGTACCCGTTTCAGAAACTCCGAAACGTTTCAGCGCTTCGTGCAACTTAGGTTGGAGCGTTTTCTGCTCCTCAAAAGCTAGGAAATATCCTCCAATTTCCCTCCAATCAAATCCCAAACAAATCCAGCTCCTCAATCCCTCTCACCGGGCCTCCCAGAAAAAGTTCCACCACTCCCTGCACAGCCATGGGAGAAAATAACGCAGGCCAGGCCACACAAATTCGTTTTGTTGAGAAAGGCACCACTTCTCCTGGAAATTTCCTCCTTCTCACAAGTATTTATGTGAGGGAATATCCCAGCAACGACAGATCTCTTCCCTCTAGCACAATACCTCTCCAAGCCCTGCGTAACTCCCTTTTCTGCGTCCCACTGATGCCAAAAGCTCATGCTACTGCATGGTTTCCTCCCAGCTTCCAAAAATAAGTAGAATTTGCCTCCCTAGGGTGGCACTCGTGGTCCACCGAAGAAGAGGGTGAGATTTCCCCTTGGAAACGTCTGGTGCTAAACAACCCCTGTGACTCAGCTAAACAACTTGAGCAACAATGTGTGAAATGTCAAATGATCAAAAGTGTTGAATGATGTTGCCTTCCTCTTATTTATAATTGTTGCTCTCTTCCTTCACGTGGGCCCCTTCATCAAGCAATTTGAGCTCCCTCCTTAGCCATTCGAATTTCTCCATCGAGGGGGTGCATATTTCATCATGGGGTGGTCCCCACATCACACTATGTGATTAATCTTCCCTTTGTCTAATGTTTGGGGCCTCACTACCACACAACATTAAATTCATTAATGACCACCCGCTTTTCCTAGGTTTGTATCCAAAATTTTCCCCATCCATCATTTACAAAAATTGAGAAAGGCACTTAGTAGATTTTTATTGGAAGGGATATTACATTGACCCAGCCTTGTAGGGGTTCAGTTAATGCCTTTGTGAAAAGCATAACTAATTGTTCTTCTGATATGTCTGACACCATAATTGCAATTCGTTCAAATTTTGTAATACATTCTTCATGCGATCTAGTTTGTTTGAGTTGTGCCAATTCTCTGAAGAGTATGTCTGGGTTCTTCTAATCAAATCTATCTACCAACCTTTGTGTATAGTCTTCATAAGAAGGGATGTTTGTGTGTCCCAAAGTGACCACTCCATGATACCACCAGTCATGTGTGTCACCTTCTAGGTGTAGTGTTGCAAATTGGATGGCGTATGCTTCTAACATAGGGTTGAGTATGAAGTAGGCGTCCAATTTTTGCACCCAAACCCTCACTAAACATTTCGATGATCCATCAAATGAGGGAAGATAAAGTTTACTTACTTTGCACATAAAATCAAAATTTTGTTGTTCTCTAGGTCTATTCTAGAACCCGATATTGTTGTACTCCCGGAAATTTAGGGTTTCTTGAGTGTTCTCTTATAGTGTGCATACTCCTGAAATAGTCATCAAGGGTATATTCAGCTATGTTGTTTCTTGAGTGGTTGTTTGTTGATGATTCAAGAATTGAGGAAGCAAGGGCCTGTGACTCCTCCTAATTATTGTCTTGTGACTTGTTTGAGGAACAGTGTTGGAGTGATGGTTGTTGCTTCCTTCAGTATTATCCCTATTTCCCACGTTCAGTCCATTATTGCTAAGATTATTTATGTCTTGGACAATAACCTGGGCCATCTGTTGTTTCCCTTCCAGTAGAACATTGGTCATTTGTTGTTGTCGTTGTTGTTGTAGTATTGCATTAAGCAAGATGTCAAGATCGTGATTCCCTTGCCCTATTTCATCCTCCATTGTTGCCTGGTGGTTTTTTCTTTCTTTTTTTCTTGTAGTGACGTTGCTTGTATCTCCCAAAAGCATGCAAAACGCATGCACTCATAGGCTGGCAAGATGTTTGCGCTCTAATGTTGCGAGCTAGGATAATTTTTCCCTAGGGTTTGAAGGGTATTAGGGTTTCAATCAAATTCTCTTTTAATTATAACAGTTGAAATTCACTATAATTAATGCATTCTTCAATGAAAAAAGCTAACAAACACGACGTTGTAGTATTCAGTAAATTAAATCAATGCAATAAACCCAACAACACCATAAAACTAGTTGTTCAATTCACATCATATGATTCTTACTCAACAATAATTCAAATGGAACAAACTTTAAAAGTTCAGTACCTAACCAGAAAACCCTATGCAATTACAAACTGCCTCAGATTTGTATCTAATCTATGTCTCAGGAACCCTCTCCACTAGGTCTCCAACCAAATTTTAGATATGTTATGGTTTTGGCTTCAAACTAGAAACGGGAGCAACTCGGATTTCTTCATAGGTCGTGATCAAACCTATGGGAAGGTGTTGAGGAGACAATGAGGGAGGACAGATGCTCAATGCTCCTTAAAAACCAGTCTTGAGGTCTAACACAGAACTCGCACAATGTTGAATTCGTGATCTGCCTCAAGAGATCTGCAAATGGCCACAAAAGCCCTTGTATACTCCTTTTTTGGACTTTGGGGCACCTGAACCTTTATCAAGGACTTCAAATGTTCAGCACAGGGGCTTCGCTTGTCTTCTAATGGAGACTCTGAGCCGAAATAGACTACACTGTATTCCAAATAGGGCACTAAGACCAAAAATCTTTCTCCTTCTAGATGATGTTCTTGTGTCAAAGCAAGAGATCAAGGAACTCCCATGCCTTTTGTACCAAAACCAGAAATCAAAGATCTCACACACCTTCCAGGTGATATGCCTGTGCCAGAACAAGAACTCGTTGCCTAGATGATATGCCTATGCCAGAACAAGAACTCCTTGCCTAGATGATATGCCTTCCAAATGGTTATTCATGTGCCTAGAACAAAGGATCAACACCAACAGAAAATTCGTTGCCTCCAAATAGTATTCCTGTGCCAAAATAGAGAGAAAGATAGAATGATGTCAACTAGGGTGGAATCTTTCGCCAATGAAATTAACAAGAAGGAAAGGGGTCTTAAAACCCTCAGAGCTAAGGCTAAAGAAACAAAAGAATTGATCCACACTTGATGATCCAAATGAGTTCATCCCCTTGTATTTATATATTTCCTAAAGGGGTTTCTCCTCTTAATTGATTGAGTAAAATACACTCCAAACCCCAACTTTGGGTTTCTCTACCCAATTGCCCCAAAACTTGCCCAAAGATTTTTGGGGTTTTCCCCTTTATTGAGGACTATAGCCTACGGGGATTGATAGGCTACTTCATCCCTCATTGGCCCCTAATTTGGGGAGGATATTACACTCATGCTAAAGTCTTTGAATCTCAAGCTACAGCCAATGGAGAAAAGTCTCTCCTTTCTTGCACGCTCTTGGCAAAATCGCAGGCGCGTTAGTGTTGACCGATGTGTAACTTCTAATATCTATGAGAGTTGTGTCAATTGATCTTCTTCTCCTCTAGGAGCTATACTTAAAAATGAAGAATCTCTCTCGGTCCCAGTCTTTAAAATTTGAACCAACAACCTTTTAATATGTTAAGGAAGTTGAAGACACTATAATTGTTGCTTGTCTCCTACATGTATGATTCTAATGTTCCATGTGACCAAAAATTGTCTTTTAAAAAGTAGCTTCCTCTACATACCTAAGTCACCGTGTCCTTCATGCTATCAGTGAGTGGCTTGAGTCTCGATGATTCTCCAAGGTTTATCAATGGGTCAGTTGACAACTATGTCTCAGCAATGTATCCAAATGATTTTCCTCTTGGTTCTCTTATCTAACTTGGCTATTGAAAATGAATATCCTTTGATTAGGTCAAAGACATTCCACTACTCTTCCACTATGCCTCTCTCTCGTCTTGGTCCCAAGTCAACTAGGTCTAGTCAACTAATTTAGCTTCCATCAAAACCGACTACATGCTGTAGTATGCACATTATTTGCTAGAAGATTATAAGGTGCCCTTAGCATGGATTTGACACCTCCTTTATGCCCTCATCTTGCCTTATGATCTCTCAGTCGATTCCTTGTGTCAGTGGACTACACTTCTCTTATTCAATTTTCTCTTTAATACAACAAGCTTTCCTTTTGTCAACCCCACACAGTGCTGTCATTTTTTTTCTTTAGAAAGTAGAATTCATAGGACTGTTGTGTTAGTATTGTCTCTTCTGGTCAATTTTGAGCCTTCAATCTTTCCAGAGCCAAGCCATTTCTATTTTGCTCGTGATCTTTTTGGATCAGAGAGTTCACAAGTTTAAATAGGAGATTGACATGGTACCAAAACCTCCTCACTGCAATATCTACCTCCATCCTCTTCTTTTTGTTAAAACTCTCCAAGTATAGTTGGGGTCCAAAGGTTCTTAGGATATGAAGAAAAGAGAGGTTATGGTTGGACTTCCAATGCTGGATGAGAAACTACCAGGAGGTGCTATTTTAGATCTTCTAACACCTGCTTCAATTTCCAACCTTGTCCTAGCTTTCTTTACTTTCCATGCTTTGATGGTTTCCAAAGCAACTAGCTATTGGGCTGCAACTTCTTCAGTGCAATGATCACAAACCATGACATCTTTGTGTGGGAAGACAAGGGTAACCAACCTCTACCACTGCCAAGTCTGGCTCACTCTGAATCTTGGCCATATAGTCCATTGTCTCAGTACCTGCCCTCCAAATCCACCTACTATAATGGATATGTGAAACAACATGCATCCCGAATTCCTTGACTAATGCACAACCAGACTAATATGCCACTCACCAACCTACAACTAACTCATCACTAATCTCTCTATGGACCTAATGCCCATCGGTCCATCATACATATATTCTAATGTTTTCTTAAGCTCACCCTCAACCTCTCTTTCACTTGATGGTAGCTAGAAAATCAATTAGTGAACCAGTAAACCACTGAACCAACACCCCTGCCTGTTCATCCTGAGTCACTGAACCCACACCCCTGCGTGTTCATCCTAAGTCACTGAACCTGCACCCTGGCTTTCTCGTTTATTCTGGTAAGGACAGAGTTTGGTACACCTCCCTTTCAACAACAGTATTTAAGATCTCACTGGTGAACAATGTTGGAAAGGATCACATGAGATTCATTCTAAGTGTAAAAATCTACACATATCCTTAAACATCTAGTGTTTTGTTTTTTATTGCCACCGAACTCTTCTAAATCTTCCACTGGAATTACAAGGCTTGCATTCAACATTGTGTCCAACTCTTGCTATACTTTGCCCTTCTACCTTAGGATCAGGCAGAACAGTCTCTTCTTGATAGGTTTTGTGTCATGCTTTAATTCAATCTTCAGTTATATGAAGTGCTTGGAAATAGGTCACGATACTCTCACAACAGCTCTAAACCTCTATAATTTCTTCTTGTCCCTAGTAGTTGCCAATTACTACCATCATTGGTTCTTCCTTAGTAACATGGTTGAGATTCCATCCTCTGGATGGTAAAAATGTCAACGTCCACCTAGGATAAATATAGAGTACAGCTATTGTGCGCCAATTTGTGAACCTGTGATCAATATTTAGTGCCAACAGTTGACTAGACAGTCTTGAATATAGACTCAATAGCACTAACGGAGACAAGGGGGTTACTTTGAACGAGCTTGAGAGTTATTTAGCCTTTTATGGGATTCCACTCCATGATTCATCATGTAAGCCATAATGTATCTTCCATAGCATTAGGACCTTGTACATTTATTTTATTTTTCTATATAGTTTTTGGAGTATTTAAACTATTTGATGTCCATTGTTTGTTTCTATTTTGAATCTTAATATACATTTCAGTTGACTATTAAATATTTGCATGAGTTGTGGGGTTAAAAACACCTTGGAATAAACAAATTTGCAAAATATGTAATACTAAGGAAGTTGAGGATGAGTTCCATTTTATTTGGACTTACATAATATAAAATATAATTTTGGTCAGTTTCATAATTTTAACTGCTTTTCCAGAACTAGACAGTAATGATTATGATACTTTTATTCCCACCATATACAATCATAAAAATGACATTCTAAAGAATACAGATATAATTCCCCATATTTGTCCAACAGAAATGATATTCCAAAAAAATATTAATAATATGATTCCCTTTATTTGTCCAGTAGAACCTTATTCGTCTAGAGATGGTATACATCATCGCTTACATTGTACAATCTATTTTACAGATTTGTCCTGAAATTGTCAACCCTTCCCTTTTCCTTTTAAGAATTGAATATTGTATGTATCATTTTATATTCTTGGTTATGGCCTGGGTTTTTGTCAAGTTTTGCTAGTGGTTGAGTTGTCCCTCTTGGGTATGAATGTGTATTGACACTGCCTGATTTGTGCGACACTTGTATCATTGATCGATATTTCACTTAGTTAAGTCAGTCATGCAGACTATATGAGTAAAAACCTGAGTCCCCTCAAACAGCCTCAAATGTCTTAAGAAAAACAACCTGTATGCAAGCTTCTCTATCTGCAAACTCGTATGATAAACTTTGGTATCTACATCCACCACTCACACTCTTCACACTAACACCCAGGTCAGAAATAGTTAGATGTGTTTTGGTATACGAAGTGGCAATTCTCTTATGGCTAAAGCCTAAGACTTGCCATTACCAGTTAGTAATTGTACCTACTATAATCTATAGTATATGCCATACTGCAAACTCAACATGAGCGATACTTGTAAGGGAGAAGTTGTATGTGCCAGGTGCCTGCCTCTACCGCTCCCAGTGCCACCGGGGAAGGAAGCTTGAGTGACTCCATTCCGTTGATGTTTCCACTATGGAAATGACAATGACAGGGCAAATTTCACATCAAATTCCCTTGATTTAACCCCATAAACCCCTTGCTATTGCTTCCTAGGGAAATTCTTTGATTTTAGCAATTAACAAACGTATAATTATGGAAATTCATCAATGATGTTCGTTCCCACCTGCTTTGGTCTAAGCCTCCTGTATTTGCTCTTGAATTGACACAAAATTCTCCCCTTTGCTGTGCAAGCAATTGGTCGTTTGGTATTTTAGTCTGTCCTTTTCTTCTCCTCTGCAAGTAAATAAAAGAAATCATCCATTAAAAGAAAACATGTGACGCCGAAAATACCAGAGATGATTCCGGGAGCCCACGAAGATTAAGATCAGAAGAACTCAACTTAGAAAAGAATACAAATCAAGAACTTCAAAGACACATAATTAATTAAAAAAATTAATGAAACTAACGCACATGGACAAACTCGAACTCAATGGATGAATGCAACAACAGATTGGGATTAAGAGGGGGGCAGAAGCGAAATATACCAAATGGAGCAAAGCGAATCACTTTCACTTATATAGTACAGGTAGGAGTAGCAGTAGATTCAGAAGCATGCATACAGTTTCTGTGATTGAAAGAAGAAAACAATTTCATTAACCAAGCGATAGTCGAAATGGAATGCGGATATTAATGAATCGTGGGGTAATTCCAGATTTAATTATTGGGTATATCCAACTCCAATTGGAGTAGAAGGCTTATCTGTAGTTTAATTCAGAAGGCTTATCTGTAGTTTAATTCAAATCCAGAGGCACTTGCGACCTAAAATCATCACAAGTGTCGAGATCTTCGATATCTGATTTGAATCTCCCCACATATATAAACAGTTATAATTATTTTATTTTGTTTGAAAAGTAGATTTAGAGCGAAGTAAGAATGATAACTCTTACATTCCCCACCGAGCATGCCACAAGAAAATAAAATGTAAAAGCGTGTTCCAAATCTCCTCTTTGGAGGGATCGAGTTAAAAAATTGTTGTCGTGTAGGACAGAAAGAAACACAATGTCTCTGGATTCACACTGCGTTGGAATTTGTCACATTAGTGGTCAGGGCCTTAACAAATGATAATCTTGCAGGGGCAACCACAACGTGTTTGGCACGCTACCTTAATTACTCTTTCCCCTTCAGAGAATGATCGTTTCGCTATAAGTTTCTACGGACGCATGGGCTATTTTCGGTTATTACATTACTGGCGTAATTTGTTCTCCATTTTGGACCGCCTTTCGCCTGAAAAGTTATGGAAAGTCTGGTTATATTTAGAGAAAATCTGACAAGGATTTTGTAAATCCAAGTTATAGTTGTTAAGCTACAAAATTTTAGGTGTCCTACATGTTTTTGATGGTGCTGAATCCATTTCCACAATCAAAAACACGATTCAAAAGCTGTCTCTACAAGTTTTTTTGAAAAAAAAAATTCCCCGGCCACTTTTGGGCGTCTAGCCAATTCCTCCACCTCATTATATGACTCCTTTGTAAAATTGGTGAAAGTTTCCTTTTTTTGGACTTTGTAAAATGGATTTGTTTTTAGTGTGATTTTTTGGAAGTTTTTACGGTGGGTTTTTCAGGTGTAATTTCTCTCAAATCTAGCATGAATTTATTGAAATCACAATTTTGATGGGTAATCCTATTCAATCTAAATGCCATTGGGGTTTTCCAAGGTGTTGAATCCATATATACAGTCAAAAAACTAGTTTAAATAACACAAATCAAAATTTCACCTCAAATTTTTTCACTGCTACCGGAAAGACAACTCCTTGTAAAATTGGGTGGTGGTTTATATTTCATCACGTTTAAGTAAAACATTTTAATGAATATTGGATTATAGGTTATTACATTGTTTGTAATATATGTTATTTTTAGCTTATAGGTTATGTCTTATAAGTTATTTTTAGCTTTATGGACATTAAAATTTCTTTCTTTTTTATGGTAGCTATCTTCTAACAAAGGGATGTATCAATAATTACCATACTTCATGATAATAGGGTTTTTGTATGTGATATTTGTGACAATGCCATGGGGATAGGAGGAAAGGTGGTCGTAGATATATTGATACTAGAGGAGGAGATGTTAGTTTACATGAAGGATCTACTAGAACGCTAACCTATATGGTCCAACGTGATAGTTTACACTTCTAAAGACACATCGAATTTATGGAGGACTTCCCATGTGGAATCAATATCATTAGAAAAAAGAGATTGTTGCCATCATAAGAGAAATGGTATACGCTCTTTCAAATCACGATACAGGGAATGGAAAACTAATAAAGGAGGCAAAGGGTTTTGTTGATGTATCACTCAAAATTCTTAAATGTAGGAACGGTATTCCTACATAGTAGCATGATGGATCAGATCTAGAGCATTCATGGACTTTAAACCACAAGACCAACATATACAAGTATTTATGTCATTCAAATTATAAGCTATATCCCCACCCTTAATTCAAATAAGCCCTGTATTGATCCTAAAATCCTTTATTATGGTTGAGATCAAAGGTATGACAAGTACTAAGAGTTTGGGTTTATGCTAGAATACTAGCATATGAAGGGATCATCAACCTTGGCTTCAATGAATTTAGGGTTGTGAAGACAAAATGTGGGAGGAAACCTAAACATCATCGATGTGTTAAAAAGATGCAAGCTCCAATGAACCTTTTTCTAGGAAAAAAGTGGCATAAAGAGTTAGCTTGATGCAACATGTACACATCTTAATATCATCTTGATCTCGGAGAGGATTCTGAGGCTCCCTCTAGTCATGTGATCAAAGCAAGTATTTGAGGAGATCATTAACGCATTGGATATCTTTTATGAGGTTGATTTGTCATTTAGAGACTTGGGTTATATGGTTATAGCTCGTATTCGGGGTGGTCTAGATACTTGCAAGGGCCTAGCAGATAATATGGAAATTTAGAAAAGTTTGGAATATTTCAAGTGAACTTAGACACTAAAAAGACATTCCCTTCAGGTGTGGCAAATGTCATAATTATGGACATCTAACAATTGACTACACATATGTGACATGCAAAAAATTAAAGAGATTGAATTCATACTCAAAATTGATGGAAGTTATAGAAGGTGATGTGGTAATTGAATGTTTATAGAAGTTACCTCAAGTAGTTTTTATCCAATCCTTGGACACAAGACAATCTAAATATCATATTATGGAATAAACTTATGATAATAAGGGCTACTCAAAACTTCCAGATAAGTCCATAAAGTGCCCTTCATCAATTTAAAGAAAATGTTATTCTAATATGATATATGGGACTTAGGGATTAGATGATGATATCAAAGATCCATAACCCTTGAATGACTTACTATCTACCCTTTTTGTAATAAAAAAAGCAAACCCTGCTCCTTTAATTCCCATTCTTATTTTTATGATAGAAAAAACTAGTTAGATGAAATCTCTCAAGTGGGTTCCTCTGCAAATCCAAGTGTATATGCAAATGATACCAAGGCACATAGAAACATGAATTCCAAGGAAACCCTTAAATACAATCTTAGATTGAGGAGAAAGGAATCATTAATTTT
This sequence comes from Pinus taeda, assembly GCA_000404065.3. Classification (NCBI taxonomy): domain Eukaryota; kingdom Viridiplantae; phylum Streptophyta; class Pinopsida; order Pinales; family Pinaceae; genus Pinus; species Pinus taeda. The sequence goes on along the minus strand of APFE030106949.1, from coordinate 55,133 downwards.
CTTGGGGAGGTGAGGGTTTGGATTTTATACGAGAAAATAGCCAAAAGCCCCCTTAGAAGGGAATGAATTTTTTTATGTCATTGACTCAAAAACAAGCATCCTCATAAATTAAATGTGGTGAGCAGTTGTATTTGATAAATACATTCAGATCAAATTCCCCCAAAGAGAGATTAAAATAATTTTCATGACCCTTAATTGTCAAGGATTGGTCAACCCTTAGAAAAAATTGGTCTTAAAAAATATTATTAGAGGCAACAAATCCTTTTACCATTCTTTTTCAAGACAATATGATTTATGGGAAGGAAACTCCTCAAAATCTTTCAAAAATCTTAGATAGTTGGGAATTTCCTTTTATCAATGTTACTTTGAGGTTGAGATGGAACATAACTAGGTAGAAGAAATGCTCATTGGCCCTTACTAATTCTTGGGCATTTACAGTAGATATAGGGACTAATATGTTCTCTCTAGACCTTAGTAAGGAAATAATCCTTTTGAATGTATATAGGCCATATTGTGGATAGGTTGGAATACCATGATAATTTATTCCATATGGAATGGCTACAATATCGATAGGTAGTTGTAACACCCTCCTCCCACATATACCCAAGTAATTTCCCAATCAGGGTAAACATGTGACTAGAAGCTACTATGATATGATTCGACACCCTATGTAACAGTTAAGGAAGTGGAACCAACGGAACACATCACACATACCTTCCATATCAGCAACTGAACTCCCAAGGGTCATCCCAAACACTCAGGCAACCATCCCCTGAGTCCAACTGAAGTTTTAGTGCATCAAACCCCTAGATGCTCCCTTGATATGGAAAAGGGTGCGTTTGCGAGGCTCCAGTCGCTCCCACAACAAGACATGGGTGCATCTGGGGACTTTTATCCTCATTCTTGTGCCTACAACTCCAGGATTCGTGCCACTTTTTAAGGCCCAGATCCGAGGTCACTACCCATAACTCAATGATAGGTCTAGAAATGAAATTACATAGTGGAACAAAGATACATTTGCAAAAACATCAGCAACGACTAGACTGGACTCCTACTAACCATGACAAGCATTTTGTCAAACATGTCACAAACATGAAAGCTACATGTCTTAACAGCAGAATTGAGCATAGGGGTCTCATACTTATCTGAGAATTGCTAAGAAGCATTGATGCCTCAACACATTAGCTGCAATTTCATCTATTAGGCCATAGATACATTGCTCATTCCTTTACAAGTAAAAACATGATGAGAGTCATACATAGCCATTGTCATAATACATGTTCATAACCAGCATGATAACAATTGAAATACCAAGGAAACAATGGCCATATAATCCACATATAAACCAGTATAATACTCATTAAATAACAAGGAGAAATAACCTCATTTTAATGATGCAAATGCCAACCAGGTTTGGGATTTATGCAAACCACCAGATCGTAGACATGGCTGAGCCAAATCTCTCTTCAGTGAGTCACCCGTGTGCCATATTCCAAGCATGAATGTGGGAACTCATGGAACAATCCATCAAACCCGAACTAGGGCTTACAAAGGCCAAGCCACCTCAATCCATCAAATAGTGATTCCACCACATAGACGGACATCAAAAACCATCACCAGATTGGTCTCTACCCAAGCCTTCCAGGGCTCCAGAGTGTTTGTTCCAACCAAGGCTTCCAGGACTAGTAACTTAACCCATAGTTGTCGTCAGGCTTCCAGAGCATTTGTCCAACTAGGGCTTCGAGGACTAGTAACTCAACCCAAGCTAAAGGAAACATGAGAACCAACTAGAAAAACAAATAAATGAACCCACAACACCATGGTTATACAAAAAATGGCAATTGTCAATCTAGGTAATATTCCATGCCAATGATAGATCATGACCAATAAAGCACATGCATATGCCATGCATGCCAAAACTAGTGAGGAAAACATACATGCAACTAAATACTTGCAAGAAAAACTCGTTGTAGTTGTTAATCCCAATGTCCCCTTATGCTTTCCTCCTCTTCCTTTGCCTTCTTGCTCCAAAGCTCGAAGTATGCCACACTCCTCCAAGAGTGCTCCAAGAAAACTCTAAGTGTCCAAGAGTATGAGAGAGAGAATAGAGAGAGAGCTCCAAAACTGAATTGAAAAAAGTCTGTGAACTGATCCTTAGAAGCCTTTTTATTAATGAGGCCTATATTTTCTTCATTTTCCACTATTTTCCTTCATTTTCCTCCTCACATGCAACCTATGACCTTTCACCTCTCTTTTCTCCTACTTCCATTATTTTCATAAATAAATGCCAATAAATTTCATTTTGCCTTTTCCATTTTCCTTAGCCATTAATCAATCACCGGTGATGCCCATCACTATGCTTTTGCCCAACATTCAGCTTGGAATATGTGTCCCATCACCTTGGTGAATATTTTCCCTTTATTAACTTTTACATGGATTTTGTACCAGGGTTGTTACACAACCCACCCCTTGGGGGAACACCGTCCTCAATATTCAATAACACCTACAACCAAAAAGGTTGTTGTAAGCAAAACATATTTTCCACGAAGCTTTATAACTTAGCTCATTACAATATTTACAATGATCATCCTGCTGAGAAGTAACCAACATGACAACATAACAAGTATAACATCATAATTACATGACACCCATACCACTTATTGGAGCTTTATAACATAGGTAATTGCGGTAATTACATCCATATACATATGTACATATACCAAATATCACCAAAACATGTACCAAAAACATATACCAAAACATCCACTCAACTAGCGAATAAGGAAGGATACATAGCCCACATCTGATCCACCATCTCCAATGTAGCTTTGTCGAGCCCAAAGTGCTTCCATTGCACTTTAACCTACTCGATTGCTCGGTTCCAGAGCAGAGCATCTTTCTTTGCAAAATGCACTGCAGTTCTGTCTGGAATTCTACTTTTGGCTCCACCTGCAATACAGACTAGCCAATCACATGATTAGCATCTTTAACATACTTCTTAAGCAATGACACATGGAAAACATCATGGACCTTCATTGTTGGAGGCAATGCAAGTTGATAGGCTATTGGCCCAATCCTCTTAAAAATCCTGAAAGGTCCAAAAAATTGGGGTGCCAGCTTGGCACATGATCCAATTTGCAAGGAGCTCTTCTTTAGTTTAATCCACAAGTACATGTGTTCCCCAACCTAGAACTCCTTTAACAACATATTTCGATCTGCATAGATTCTTTGCCTATCCTGTGTTGCTTTCAAATTCTTCTTGATTACCTATATTTCTCGCTTCATGTCTGTAAACACGTCTAGTCCAATCAACACCCTGTTAACTAGATCACTCCAACATATGGGAGCATTACAACTCTGCCCATACAATGCCTCAAATGAACTCATCGTCAATGAATCTTGGTACCCATTGATGTAAGTGAACTCTACCAGTGGAAGGTACTCTTCCCACTTCCATTGTTGATGCATCACATACATCCTCAACATGTCCTCCAATATCTTGTTGACTCTCTCCATCTGTCCATCTGTTTGTGGATGATAAGTTATACTGAAGGCCAATTTTGTGCCCAAACTTGTAAATAACTCCTTCCAAAACTTGGAAGTGAACTTCGCATCCCTGTCTAACACAATCTTCTTCAGAACTCCATGCAATCTGACCACGTCCCTGATGAAGACTTGTGCTACATCACTTGCTGAGAATGTAGGCTTCACTGGAATGAAGTGTGCTACCTTTATCAACCTGTCCACCACTACCATGATGGAATCATGTTGTCTTGCTATCCTCAGAAAACTTGTGATAAATTCCATGGAAATGACCTCCCATTTCCACTCTGGAATTGAAATCGGTTGTAGTAGTCCACCTGGATGCTTAAACTCTGACTTCACCTGCTAACAATCCAAGCACCTAGCCATGAACTCTTCAAATTCGGCCAATAGTAAAACTTCTTCACTATTGTCAATGTCTTCTGATAGCTTGGGTGACCTGAATATGGTTTCGCATGAAACTTCCTCAAGCTCACCTTCTTGAGCTCACTGCTATCTGGCACATATATCCTATCCCTAAATCTAACCAATCCATCTATTGTGAGACAATAGTCCACATCTTATGCACCTGCATCTGTACCTGTACCTGTACCACTACTTGTACCTGTACCTATACCACTACTTGTACCTGTACCACCACCTGTACCTATACCACTACCTATACATGTACATGTACTCTGCTGCAACTTGTGCACAATATCCATATACCTGTTATCCTACTGACCTTCCTACAAGATCCTATCCTATAAATCTATCCCATAGGAGCTCATAGTTGCTATGTGATTTACCTATATCTGCTTGCTGAGAACATATTCCACCCTGTTCTCTTTACCTTTGATATACATTATATTAAATTCGAACTCGTTGATTGTGGCCAACCACTGAGTTTTCCTGCCATTCAAATTCAGTTGGTCAAATAGCTACCACAAAGCATTGTTATCACTCATAAATACAAACCTCCTGCTAAGAAGATAGTGCCTCCACATCTTCAATGCATAGATGATCGTTCCCAACTCAAGATCAAGTGTCAAGTAGTTATGTTCGTGCTCATACAATTTTCGTGACTCATAGCATACCACATGTCCATCCTGCATAAAGACTCCACCAAGTCCTCTCTTGCAAGCATATGTACATACTACAAACCCTTTGTCCGGATCTACAATCTTTAACAATGGTGCATGTGTCAATAACTACTTGAGCTTCTCAAAACTGGTTGAACACTCCTCCGTCCATTCAAACTTATTACCTTTCCTCTGCAATGATGTGATAGGATAAGCAGTTTGGGATAAGTTCCTGATGAACCTTCTGTAATAACATGCTAACCCCATGAAAGATCTCACCTCATCCACATTCCTGGGAGCTTCCCACTCCATGATAGCTCCTACCTTTTCTGGGTCCACTATTGTTCCACCCTTGGAAACCACATGTCCCAAGTAGTGTACCTCAGTTTGAAAGAAACTACACTTGTTGATCTTAGCATACAATTGATGCTCTCTCAACAATATCAACACCGTTGTTAAATGCTCGGCATGTTGTTCTTCATTTTTTGAATATACCAATATATTTTCAATGAACACAATAACAAACTTGTACAAATACGAATGCAACACACTATTCATCAAGCACATAATGGTAGTTGGAACATTAGTTAAACCAAATGGAACTACAAAAAACTCATAATGTCCATACCTGGTCCAGAAATTTGCCTGTAGATGTCCTCTTCTTTAATGCAAACCCAATGATATTTGGATCTCAGGTCAATATTTGAGAACATTGCTACTCCCTTCAACTGATCGAACAAGTCATCAATCCTCGGTAACAGATACTTGTTCTTGATAGTCACCTTGTCCAATTGCTTGTGATCAATGCACAACCTGAGATTACCATCCTTCTTCTTCACAAAAAGTACGGTGCAACCCATGGTGATACACTTGGCTTAATGTATCCCTTGTCCAACATTTCCTTCAACTGTAGTTTCAACTCTACCAACTTTGGATTGCTCATTCTATAAGGTGCCTTTGATGCCAGAGCTTCCCTTGGCACCAACTCAATGGAAAAGTCTACTTCCCTGTTAGGTGGAAACTGTGGAATATCTACAGGAAATACATCCTAAAACTATTGTAGAAATGGGTACCTGCTCAAAACATTTGTATCCTCGACTTCCTTACCTTTGTCACTAGAAATGTGCACTTCAAATAAAACGCACCCTTTCCTGCGACTATGCTTGGCCTGCATAACCGTCACCATTCTAACTGATGTTGCTTTCTTCTTACCCTACAAGACTCTTTGTTCCCCATTGTCATCCAAGCACTCAATGGCTTTTTCATAACAATCCACCTTGGTTCTACGAAGGTATAACCAATCCATGCCCAACAACATATTGTATGATCCCAATGGAAATACATTTAAATGTGTTGTGGTAGGCATACCATTCAAAATCAAATGCACAAGCTCTTACCCAATGATGAACTCACTTCTTTGTACCTTTAGCCAACTGCACTAACCAAGAGACTACATGCACTTCTTTATTCAAACTTAACATAACCACAATTAGATCTAGGATCAAGCAAAATAGAAACAACTTGATCATAAAGCTTATCATCCATCTCGATTATAGACACCTGGTGATATGCCTATCTATTATCCAACGCTGCATAGATCTTAGCTATGCTCTCCCCAACATCTCCCACTGTTTGTGTCTCATAAGCACTGTAGGTCTACTTTCTACCACCCTGATGTTGGGGAAAATCTCTCCTACAATGCTCTCCTCCACAAGCCCAACACTGCAAAATGCTTCCAGACTTCATCCTTATTCTGCTCCTCAGATCGAAGTCCCTGTCCTCTATCAGATGCATTAAACTTCTTAGATGGCGCTGCATTCTCTTTATTACTTGTACCCTGAGATCTTTCTCGCTTCTTGTCCCATTTTCCTTTGTTCTTTGCATTACCTTTCTAGTCTGGCTTAGTCTCATATATGTGTTTCGATTGCTCGTATAAATACTTTAGCTTTCATATGGCCTCCTCCAATGATCTAGGCTCATCGAACAATCCTATCTTTGAATGCAATTGGTAATCCACTAATCAATCTCTGAATCCTGGCCTTCTCCTCCTTGAGGTAAGGTACATACCTCAACAGCTTGAAGAACCTACTAGTGTACTCCTCATTTGTCATATATCCCATCTTCAACTCATAGAATTCTTTTGCCCTGTCATCAAAGTATCTCTCTGATAGATACTTCTTTCGGAATAGCCTCTCGAACTCACTTCAAGTCAATTCCTCCTCATGACCTCTAACGTTCTTTACATATTCCCACTAGATATCTGCTTTACCTTTAAGACTGAATGTAGCTATTATGGCTTTCATGTTCTCTAAATAATCATGCAACCTGAAGAATTTCCTCATACCAAGCAACCATGCCTCTGCATCTTGTGATTTCTTCATCTCTCCATCAAATGTAGGTGGCTTTTCTTTCTTAGACTCGTCCGTAAGATATCCCCTGTCACTCCTCCTGTAAGGATGATAACGATGTTGATCATAATGCCTGTCAGAACCATAACTAGAATAGTACCTGTGTTTATCACCTCTCCTATCTGGAGTTTCCAAGAACTTACCATATTTGATCGTGTCATCTCTATCTGACTTGTACTTGCCATGAGACCTGCTTCCATATGCCCCATTAGTTTTGTCCTCCTGTTCATGGCCAATCCGAAGTGGTCTCCATCGCTGCATTTTTGACAAACTCTGAAGTATCACCACATTTACCTTTGCTTGTTTCTCCTATGCATGTAGGATTCTATCATTACCTACCTTACAACTACTTATTTATGCCTTTAAGCTTATCAATGTTTCTGCCAAATCAAAAGAGTTCCCAACACCATGTTGCTCATCTGATCCATAGGGAGAGTCTCGGGAACTATAGTTTACCACCTTACTACTCATATTTGATATTCTTCCTACAAGGTATATCATGTCAGCAAAATCAAATCACAATAAACCAATGTACCTTAGCATAATTCAGAGGGGATATCTCGTCTGCAAGATCAACAAATCAATGTAATACATGTATAACATAATCATGACAACATATAGAAATATAACACATAAGCATATAAGCATATAACCATCATTTTATATAGAGTCCAGTCATCAATGCATGACCATGTCAACTACACATATCATGCCCTCTTGCATGACAACAGTCACCACATCACTGTACACTTGACCACATATGAATACTAACATGCATAAACAATGCATAATCAACCATACACTCATGATGACGCACTCCACAACGACACCATCAACTTCCCATGGCGACCTCGCTGCAACCATAACCCATACTATACAAATGCAACAAACACACGGTCTTACAAAAAAAGAAGCAAATATGCAACTGATATGAATACATGACCAACAAACAACCCATCCAGTCTAAGAGGTGAAGCATGCTATGATACCACTTTGTAACACTCTCTTCCCACATCTACCCAAGTAACCAGCCAACTAGGGTAAACATGTGCTGAGAAGTTACTATGATCTGATTTGAATCCCTTTGTGTCAGTTAAGGAAGTGGAATTGGTGGAACACATCCCACAAACCTTCCACATTAGCAATAGAACTTCGAGGAGCCATCCCAACCACTCAGGTAACCAGCCCTTGAATCCCATTGAATTTTTAATTCATCAAACCTTTGGATGCTCCCTTGATATGGACAAGTGCGTCTGGGAGAATCCAATCGCTCCCACAACAAGGCATGGGTGCGTATGGGACTTTTCTCCTCAATGTTGGTTGGATAAATCGATCTTACGAACAAGGCTGATCTCCCTAGTATCAACATATATCTAGCAACAAGCAGGACAAGCAAATCTACCTTTCTCTAAACATATTGTGATTCATTAATAAAAACTAAAGAGGTGTTTTAGACCCTACCTTAAGTCCAACGCTAGTTTGTGGCAACCACGCTCCAACAGCTCTGAAAGAGTTTCCTTTTAAGAACCTGCAATCACAAACAAGCACACATCAAATAACACCTGCATAGCTAATATAATAAATCATGTTCATCATGGTGATCAAGAATCCATGAAATAAACCATAAAACACAACTTATTGAGAAAAATAAACTCAATTGTATTAACTTTGAAATAGAAGAACTTTACAACCTTTGGTGCCTTGATGTTGTCCAAGCTCTTCCCAGGGTCCAAACAGGAATCTCCTCTACTTTGACAAGCCTCACTGTCTTCCAAATGAGATCAAAAGGTATGTAATATCTCCTCTCAAAAGCTCAATTAGGAAGACTAAGTTCCAGTAGCATTTACCCTAAAAAATATTTAGCTTTCAACCTCCTCAGTAACCAACCCAATGCTTCATTTTATAGTGCAAAGGAAGGAGGTTACAGGTCCACCATTGAAGGGATAGGGTCCTCTTTCAAAGGGATAAGCTCCTCACATCAAGGGGTTAGCTCCTTAATGTATGGGATGCATGAACCTTTAAGGAGCGAACTTGCCACCTCAAGATTCCTTCTAGAAGCTTCCAGAAATGACTCAAAGTGAGTTTTTAAGAATGTACTTGCGCCTTTTTAACTTTTACAGGGGTCCGCACCCATAACACATAGACAGAGCGGTCAGGTGCGTAGGGGACATGACCAATAGGTGCGGGACCGTAGGTAATGCTAAGAGAAAGTGCGGAACCAGAGTTTTAGAGATTTTTAAGGTCTTTCTCTTATTTTCAAGGCTTGATATGAAGAACTGAGGTTTAAGACTTGCAAAGGAGGAAGGTATACATGTTCATAACCAACATGATAACAATAGAAATACCAAGAAAACAACAACCATATAATCGACATATAAACCAGTATAATACTCATGAAATAACAAGGAGAAATAACCTCATATTAATGATGAAAAGGCCAACTAGGTTTGGGACTTCCAAGAACCACTTGATTGGAGACATGGTTGAGCCAAATCTCTCTTCATCTAGTCACCCATGCACCATATTCCAAGCATGAATGTGGGATCTCATGAAATAGTCTATCAAAACCAAACTAGGGCTTCTAGAGGCCAAACCACCTCAACCCATCAAATAGTGACTCCACCTCATGGTCAGACATCTCAAACCATCACCAAGTTGGTATCTACCCAAGCCTTCTAGGGCTCCAGAGAGTTTTTTCCAACTAAGGCTTCCACGATTTGTAACTCAACCCATAGTTGTTGCTGGGCTTCCAAAGCATTTGTCCAACTAGGGCTTCCAGGGCTAGTAACTCAACCCAAGCTAAAGGAAACATGAGAACCAACCAGGAAAAATAATAATAATAATAATAATAACTAAATAAATAAAATGAACCCATAACACCATGGCTATTCAGGAAAGGGAAAAACTAGGTAAATCCACTGTCAATCCAGGCAATCCTCCATGCCAATGATAGTTCATGACCAATAAACCACATGCATATGTCATGCATGCCAAAACTAGTGAGGAAAAAATACATGCAACTTGGTACCTATAAGCAAAACTTCTTGTAACTGCTGACCCTGATGTAATCTTGCGTTTTCACCCTCTTCCTTTTCCTTATAGCTCCAAAAATCCAAGTATGCCACACTCCTCCAAGAGCGCTCCAAGAAAAATCAAAGTGTCCACGACTATGAGGGAGAGAATAGAGAGAGAGCTCTAAAATTGAACTGACAAAAGTTTCTGAACTGGTCCTCACAAGCCTTTTTATTAATGAGGCCTATATTTTCTTAATTTTTCATTATTTTCCTTCATTTTTCTCCTTACATGCAACATGTGACATTTCACCTCCCTTTTCTCCTAATTTCCATTATTTTCATAAATAAATGTCAATAAATGCCATTTTGCCTTTCCAAAGCCTTAGCCATTTCCTTTGCCAATTTCCTTAGTCATTAATCAATCACCAACGATCCCCATAACTATGTTTTTGCCTAACATTCATCTTGGAATATGTGTCTCATGACCTTGGTGAATATTTTTCCTTTATTAACTTTTACATGGATTTTTTACTAGGGTTGTTACAATAGCGATGTTGATTTTTAAGTACTCGCAGTTAGTATTCCCCAACTCTTCAAGTCAGTCAAAAAGGAATAAATTTAAAATTTAAATTTTGAATTTAATTTGCCTCCAAAAATTTCAAGTCAGCCCTAAAGTATAGGTCAGCCCAACACAAGGAAATGTACCCCTTGGGCACCTCATTATCACTATTTATACCTACATGACTTTCTCACTTGGAGACATCAATTTGGATCATCAGAACATCTATTCTTATGTTCACATGTGCGAAGGAGAGAGAGAATAAGAAGAATGGAGTTTGACTTGCATTGACCGAATTATATATGGGACGAGTTGACTGAATTTCTGGGCAAAGTTTGACTAAGATTCTCGGCAATTTGACTGAGATTCTGAGGCAGCTACAAGAGGCTAAATTTCAGCCTTGTTGACTGAGTTTGGCCAAGATTCTGAAGCAGCTACAGGAGGTTGAATTTCGACCTTGTTTATTAAGGTTGACCAAATTTTGAGGTAGGAGCAAGAAGGCCAAATTTTTGGCTTGTTTGATCAGGTTTGACCTATGTGTTTTCTTTTGTCTATTTGACCAATTTTGACTAGAAAATCAAACTGTACTTTTACTAAATTGAACAACTTCTCCTAAGAAAAGATTTTTGGGTTTTTCTTGAGCTTGGGTTTTCCCAAGGTAAAATTTGTGTCTCTTATGTGTGTTTGGTTGTCTCTTTATGATATTGTTGTCGTTATTGCATTACTGTTGATATTTTATATGTATAATTGCTTAATGATGTATGTGACATCATTGAAATTGTTTAAAGAAATAATTGGAAAGTAATTATTAGTTTAGAAGATTAGGTTTTTCTTGAAAAATCAACATGGTTTCAGAGCCTAGGTGAAAGAGCAACCATTAAAGAGATAGCGCTAGTTAATAAAGAGGACAATCCTTACAAAGGATATATTGGAGCATTGATATTTTCCTTGAAGATGTATGTTGTCGCTACAACAAACACCCTCTAAAATTTTGCCTACACCTGAATTTTGGAGCCTACCTATGACTTTATGATCTATCATTTCAAGTTTCCCCACTATTGCTTCATGATTGGTTGATGTTATGCTAAGTGTTTAAGTCTTCTGCTAAGATTTTAACTGTCGAAACCACTTGTTTACACATGCTTAGTCCTTGATGTATCCATAAGTACACCTCTTTATAGCAATCTTAGTAACAAATGTCTATCCTTGAGAATAGCCATTGCACATTCCTTGAAAGTAAGGCTTTGCACTGTGTCTAGGAATAGTGCATGTGCAATGTTTAGTTGCAATGTTTGTGCAGTCCCTGTGGACAATGACCGAACAAACCATAAAGACAATACATTGCATAATTTATGCCAACAGTCAGTGCACAATATCATTTGATAGACTTGGTTAGCTCCAGTATTGTAGCAATAATGCTACAACTCCTGGGGCTTCCTGTCTCTCGTTTTATCAACCCGGTTGTTCGTACAAACTTGGAAGCGACGGTGCTATATGCACAAGTACTAGCTCCTGTCGCAGCTGTCACTTGATCAGCTGGCACAAGTCCGCTAGGGCTCAAGCCAACTTCTATGGCTCATAGAAGAAGCTCTATTAATGATGGATGAAAGCTAGCTCAAAGAAGACTAGTCTACTTGACAAAAATGAACTAAAAGTAAATCAAAGCATGTAAACCTAGGAAACCCTAATTTAACTCGTCTAATCTCTATAAAGCAAT
>APFE030106949.1:0-22225 GCA_000404065.3 Pinus taeda | reverse complement strand
ATTTGAATTTTTAGTCATGTTTTTTTAGGTTTTATTACTTTTTTTTTTCAATATTTGAATTTTTGTTTTCTTATGTATCTTTCATATATATATATATATATTGGTAGGGTATGTGTCGATGCTTGTCTGGCAACCCGATCCTATTATCTGCAATTTGATGGTTGATTTTAAATTTTTCGTTATAATGAATCGACTCTACTCGACAATGTGTTAATTTCATGGTTTGTCTTTAAGTTTTCATTACAATGGGTTGAGCTCACCTATAGTGCGTGTCAATTTGATAGTTGATTTTTATATTTTTTTTGCAATGTATCAAGTTGTCTTAGGCTAAGATTTCAAAATCGTTATACGTTTGGTATTAAAAAAAATTACTCTTGGTACAATAACTTTTTCCACATGTTCATTTTTAATGTTTTTTTAGTCATAAATTTTTTCCATAATGTCATGCTTGAAATGTTTTGAAAATTTAAGATTGTTTTGTAGTCATAATCTTTAGTCTTAATTCCATGGCTGAAAAATTATCAAGATTTTAATGTTTTTCTAAGTCGTGATATTTTATCTTTAATGTTATGGTTGAAAACAATTATAAATATTTTTTCTTAGCACCATGCTTGAAAATTGTTGGAATTTTAAGGTTGTTCAAAGAAGTGCTATTTTAAATTTAATGTCATGCTTAAAAATCATTGAAATTTTAAGGGTTTTCAAAGACGTGATATTTTATCGTTAATGTCATGCTTAAAAATCATTGGAAATTTAAAGTTTTTCAGAGGCACGATTTTTTTTTTTAAATGTCATTATTAAAAAATGTACCCTCAAAATGAATTTTATTTGTTTTTACTGTTATGTTTAAAAAATATTGAAAATTTGTTCTTTAAAAAAAAAAATTGTTATTCTAGCATCAACACTTTTCGATTTCAAGGTGTTTTTTGATGTTTTTTTTTGGATTTTTGGTCTCGAGTACCTGTTTTGAGGTAAAAGTTCTCGTTTGATCGATAACTATGTTGCTGAAGATTCCACATGGGAGGACGAGAATTTTATGCAGAAGCATCCAGAACTACTCAAGCATTGAGGACAACACTTTTTAAAGGAGAGGGGCATGTTAGGTCCCTATACAACTAGTGTAACCCCTTATTGTTATTAGTGTAACCCCCTTATTATATTGTTGCGCCGATGTAGTCCCCCATATTGTTATTATTGTGCCACATAGAAGCTCACTTATTTTTATTGTTGTGCCCTTACATTATTATTGTTATGTCAGCTATGATTATATTATGACCCCTTAGACTCCTATATATAGAAAGTAGGTCTTGTCATTTGTATCATCCAACAATTGTTCATTTGTGTAATGTAAAGGAGGTTTCTCCCTCGAAGAGTTGATTTCTAAGTTATGATCTATCTTTTCTATCTTTTTGTGATTTGGTTTCATAACATATCATGAAGATACAAGGGAGGTCACTAAGGAGAGGCTGATAATTTTTTAGTAGCTTGGGAGGTACTCCAAGCCCTAGGGTTCGGGGTTTGGAGGGTGAAGCACCATAAAAGTCATTTGTGGGCTTGGAACCTAAGGTTGGGGTTTTGCACCCATTGATATTTAGGCCAAAACCATGGAGAATCTTGTACATGTGATGGATGGAGATGATAGAGGATGGCGAGGAGAATCCAACACATGATGTCCTCGATGAGTTATGAATTTTTGAAGTTAACAGTGAATTTTTGGACAGTTAAGTCATGTAGGCTTGGAATGGTTAAGTCCAAAAGACATGTTTATTGGGTAATTTGATGAGCCCTTCTTATGCATATAAATAGAAGGTGTATGGAGGTTATTTTACTCATCCAAATGTGCATCTATCTATTTGTAAACACATCTAAGGCAAGGGATTTTTGGAGGAACAAAGGCATGGAGAAAGAAGGCTTTGGGCATGGTATTCTTCCTATCCCAGGTCTGAGTTTACCTCAGGTAGAGGCAGCAGGCATAAGATGGTTTTTGGGTTGCATTTTGGTGTGATTTAAGTGTGGTTCTCTGCTACAAAACATACCATAATTATTCCATGTTTGGTATAGCTAGGATGCAGGCATAACTCCTTGAGCAGAGGGTCATAAGGTTGGAATAATAGTTCAGGTTAGCCACAGACTTGATCTTCCTTGGAACATGGGGTCGTGAGGGCTTATTTTGGGCTGGTCTTAGCCAAGAATAACAAAAAATTATTGGCATAATTGGTTAGATGTAAGTTGTAGCTATGGGAGAAGGTTTGGACGTTGAGGAAGGGTGTTGGTGCAGTGTGTCAATAGCCCTAACCAGTGGTACAAACCTACACTGTACTCCAACAACCTATGGAGAAGTAAGGTATGTGTTTATGACGGTTTTGTGTTGAGATAGATTGCTAGTTGGGTGGTTTCCTAGTGTGGAAAAATTTGTTGCAGCCTGTGGGAGCCATTTGGAAGTCTTGACGTGGTGGTTGAAAGCCTTTTCGAGGAGCAAATCCTAGAGTGATTGGATTGGGTGCCATTGGACTAGTGGAGGGCAGCGTTTTGGTAGCCCAAAGTAGCCCTTGACAAGCAATCATAAAGTGAGTTTGACAATTGAAGTTTGGGTGAATTTGTGGAGCCTAATGTGAAGTACATTGATGGACTAGTGGAATACTAGATTGGCATATTAGAACTCAGGTATTGGTCAACCTAGAAGAGTAGATTAGATTAACCCATGTTCATTGGAGCGGAAGTGACTTGCAATAGTTATAGGTGGTAGCCTTCATGGAGACTCTATGTGTTGTCTATTAATGGACTAAGAAGCAACTAGAGAGCAGAACATAAGCGAAGGACTGACAGGATGAGATACGACATAGAGGTTGTGATTGTGCACTAGAGCAACGAGATTGTCATTTTATCTTGTATTCTTGTACTTGTGGATAATTGAGGGCCATTATCCCTTGTATTGGAGCCCTAGATAGTTGTATTATATGTTTATTAATATAACAAAGTTGGGTTGAATGTTTTTGTAAAAAGTTGTCTATAGTTATGCATGTGCGATTATTATTGCTATTTATATTTCGATGTGAAAAGTAGCTTTGTTGAGATTATTGGTTTGGTAGTGTCATAGATTTTAAGATTCTATCCTAGACCCAAGGTCGTGAGAATTCAACAAAGGCTACAAGAGAGCACTTGTGAAGAAGAAGCAAAAGACAGAACCATCATGAAGAACATGAAGGAATCTTTGGACCAAAACAAATACATGGAAACTCATGCTAGCTTGGAAGGTTTTGACACTCGTCTAAATCCTTTGGAGGGTGAAGAGTAAGTACAAGCAAAGATCCATCATGAAGAAGATTCAAATATGGCAGCTAGGAGAAAGGCTTGGCCTGAACACATCATAATGAAGTTTCATGTCATCAATGCCAAGTCATGGCTTGTCCAAGTGTGATCACAAAGACGTATGTGTCAATATATCTTGCAACATCATTTTTGTATGTAATTATTGTATTTTCAAAAATTGAGAAAATGAAAAATGTGTGGAAGACTGAGGGTCCCACATGGAATTTGAAAAGTCACTAGAAAATTCTAGAGTCATTAGAAGCTCAAAGGTCATATAGGAATTTGAAAAGTCATAGTAGAAGGTCAAGATTCATGAGGGAGGTCAAGAGTCATATGTGAGATGGAGAGTCACCTCATTGGTTATAAGTACACCCTCATAGCTCAAGATAAAAGACGTGGGACTTTGGACTTTGGACTTTGAACCTTGGCTCCTCTAGTTTGGCATAGGAGAGAAGATCTTTCTTTGGAAGGGAAAGTGGTGACTTAATGTTCCACTTGGGACTTTCACTTAATATATGAAGCTCTCAAAGCCATCGCATTGTCATGCATATGTAACAAATTATTGTAATACTATTCTTTCATTGTTTGTGGTGTATGTTTATGTTAACACACACTAATGAAAATGAACTATTTCATTGGCTTTGGTATGCATCTCATTGAATGTGACTTGTTACTGCTTTAATCATCGTTGTTATCTTGTGAAATAGTTTGTAGTTTAATTAGTGACTCTTTCATGCTCTTGTGTGTCTCTTTTAGGATAGTACTATTAATTTTTTTTCTAGAGACTCACTCTCTCTTTTCCCTTCTGTTAAAGTACCATATATGCAATGCAATTGTATGCCTCACAGTGTCAGCTTAATTTCTTGTTTCAAAGATCATTTGTATAATCTCTTATGTTGATAATTTTAGCCAAGGAAAATTCCTAAGGATAAGGGCAACTAACCATATTTCTAGTTGGGGCTCCTACACCAAAAGCATGAGGTCTAATTGGGACTTCATACGAGGGAAACCCCCTTGGTTGACGAAATTCCATCACTATCAACACTGTAGAAACTAATGAAGTATAGTCCAAGGACTGAGCTCACTGAATATATGAAGAAGATGAATGCCAAGTTGTAGATCAAATTTTTATGGAATGATTTCAAGGTTCATTATTGATATTTTAGCTGATTACTTTTTTCATTTGCATGAAGCCTTCTTTTGCTGAGCAGGGATCAAAATTCAAGCTCCTAAGAGGTAACTCAAATCTTTGGTCTGTCTAAGGTCTGAGGTCAATTTTTCAAGCAAAAGGAGGTGTGATTTGAGATCCTTTTGAGCACAAATTTTAGCCTCCCTCTAAGGCATTTTTAAAATCTCTTTGATGATTTCTTACACAAATTTGAATAATCTTTGTCTTAGACCTGAATTAGCTCTGATATAGATCAAATATTGAAGCCATTTTCAGCCTCTCTAAGGTAGGTCTCTGAGGTAGAACCTTGGCCCTCTGAGATGGCCTTTTAAGAAAATTTTCAAGCCTATTCAAGGCCCCTTTTAAGTAGACCAAAGCATAACCAAGGAGTTGATCCATGTTCTGAGTTTTTTGAGGCATTTTGGGAAGCATAATTGAGCCATTATTCGTGTTATTTTGAGAAACCCTATTGGGTATTTTAAAAACTCTTGTGGAAGCTTGAAACAGACCATTGATGGAATAGACTTTCATATTTGTTTTAAAGAAAATCCTTGGTGTTTGTCTATATGTTCTAGAGCAACCTTCCTTTTTTAATCTTGAAACAACCCTTGTTGAAGTTTTGAAGCAAGTTATGATAAAGTTGTTGAGTTAAAGGACAAATGATTGTTGAGCATGTATTGTGAAGCGGATGTGTATGTAGGGCACTAAAAGGAACCTTCATTAGCCATAGGGAGCTAAGGAGAAAGTATCTCTTACACAAAGAAAGAAAATTCACAACACTTAGAGCCCTTCTTGGAAGAGATGGTAGACATAGGGTTTATGAACCCTAGAAAAGACTTAAAGGTTGTAATTTAGAAATCTCTAGGGTTTGTGGACAAAACCCTAAATCTATACCTAAAATCAATGAAATTGTTGAATGAAGAAACCATAGTTCATACAATGCATTCAAGGAAGGAAAGGAAAGCTACATGCATTAACATTTGATGATGAGGATGAGCATTTATAGCTTGATGAGATTGCCATTGGACTTCAATGGTTTCTGCAAAAAGGAAAGGATCAAGAGGGAGTTGAAACTTCCCTACAATCCTTAGATCAAAAGATAAGCATTTCATATCTTTCCTCCTTTATTATTATTACTTTGGTCAGCCTCTTGTCATTGTATCTTTTGCTTGGTTATAATTGTTTCTTCCATTGCCTCCGAATGAGGTTTGCGGGTACATCATGAAGGTTTCCAAGGCTATGGCAGCAAATGAAAGCATCGAGAAGAAAGGATAAAATTTCGTGGCAAGAGGATTCTCCTAGGATCAAATGTAAACTGATCTTGAGTGATTTGTGTTCAAGAGGGAGAAATTGTATGGGCATCTAGAACTGTGCTAGATGACCAGAATAGTTCCTAGCTTAGAGGGAGCAGGCAGGCTCGCAAGTTTGAAGGATGCCATGATGGAGAAAATTGTGTCGATACTTGAAAGGAAGTTAGTGGTGAATTCAAGTGACCCACAAGATCAAGCATGCAACGTAGAGAAGTACAAAGCGAGTTTTGAGAGGGTTCTCCTAGAAAGAAGGAGAGGATTATGAAGAGACATTTACTCCAGTTTCCAAGTACATTTCTATTAGAATTATTATTTTTATTTATGGGTTGGAGATTACATCATATGGATGTAAAGACCACTTTCCTCAATAGATTATTTGAGGAAGAAGAAGTGTAGAACAACCTTAGGGCTTTGAGGTACATGGAAGGTGTCTATTGTTTGCAGAATGGAGAAGGCTTTGTATGAACACTAGCATGCATCTCAAACTTGGTATTATGGGATCGATGGATATTTGATGGGTCTTAGTTATTATATGACTAGTTTCTAATGGGAGTAGAAGGACTCATGTGACAAAGGGAGAATCGGTGGCATGAGGATTTTCTTTTGTGATAAAGGGAGTAGTAAAGCCCTGCTTCAATGTCAGAGGGAGTTGACCTCTGAGTTCGAGATGAAGGATCTAAATTTGGTGCATTAATTCCTTTCTCAAGCGAAGTATATTGTTGAGATCCTTTAGGTATTTGGGATGATGGAATACAAGTTCATGGACACTCCCAAGGTGACCAATATGAAGAAATTGAGAGGCTCTTATTCAGATTTGGTGGAAGTATCAGCCTTCCAAGTGGATGTCATGGGATTGAGCTGATCAGACTAGATGCTCAAATACGAGAGGTCTCTAAGAGAAGTATGCTTATATGAGTGGAACATGCCAAAAAACATATTTCTTTAATATATATGAAATAGAAATGGAAGAGGGAGCAACCAGGATTGCCACAACAAAATTTGTTTCAAGGGGAGCACCTAATTAGGGTAACTGGAAGAAACTATGGTGATGGATCTAGCGAAGGAAGCCAGTCATTTTATGGCTGAGTTGAGGCATACGAAACAACATATGTTGAGGTATTGACATGGTACAATTGGATATGGGTTACAACAAAAAGGATATACAAATTTAGATTGAGCATGGAGTGCCAAAGATAGGAAGAGCACATTAGGACGTTGCTTCAGTTCAGTGATATCTTGAGTGAATAGGAAGTAGATAATTATCACACTCAACACAACAGAAGTCGACTATATTGCATATAGTTTGACAAGTTGACAAGCAATGTGGCTTCGAAAGTTGTTTGTAGGATTGTATGACCAGGTGTTGTAGACGATTATGCTGATAGGTCGAAGCACATTGAGATCAAGTACGAGACATGGTATAGAAGGGAGTAGTGAGGCTCTAATACATTTCTATAGATGACCATGTTGTTGACATTGTCATAAAACCTCTATCCAAAGATGAATTTTGTTTACTTCAAGAACAAGCTTGGATTGGTTGAGAATGCTTCCCTCGGTTAGAGGGAGTGTTGATGTTGTAGCATCGAAGGAAAAATAATCTCCCTAGGTCAAGGGTATCGACCAAGAGCAATGCAATGTGGCTAGGAAGATTGGCCAAAGAGCATCAAGGCCCAGAGTGGTCCCCCGTTTAGAATGTTTTGACCATATTTCCAAGAGGTACTCGACTAGTGGGTAGAGTGAGTGCCTTTAGCATTGGGCAAGTGTTTTACCATTCAATTTGCATGGAAGGATGGTAATTGGCCCAAGGTTTCGCCCTTTTTTTTGTCAAAGGTATTTACCTTGCTCTAAGTGATAATTTGTTAAGCTGGTGACCCATGACTAGTCTTATTTGACCTTGGTAAAAAGGTTCTAACCATATCGCCAAAGGGTTTTTGGCTAGTGGGTGAATAGATCCATTTTGAAAGGATATGTGACTTGTGGGTAACTAGATCCTTTGCATGATGTTGATGTAGGATTCTTTCCACATGGTTCTAGGATAGGACATTAAGTAGATGGATGCATTAACATAGCAAGCTTATTCAATCTTTTCTTGGGATGGAGAAAATATTCAACAAATAGGATATCTGAGAAAGTCAAGGTGAATATCTCCCTAGCCAAGAGGGAGTGTTGATTTTTGGGTAGTTGCAGTCGTTATTCTCAAGCTATTTTAAGTTGGTCAAAAAGGAATAAATTTGAATTTTGAATTTAATTTTCCTCAAAAAAGTTCAAGTTGACCCCAAAGTATAGATCAGCCCAATGTAAGGATACGTGCCCCTTGGGCACCTCATGGCCATTGTTTATACCTACTTGAACTTCTCACTCGGAGACATCAATTCAAATCATCATAACATATATTATTTTATTCACACATGTGAAGGAGAGAGAGAATAAGAATACTTAAGTTTGAATCACATTGACCTAATTAATTCTTGGATGAGTTAACCGAATTTTTAGACAGAGTTTGATTGTGATTCTAGCTAGTTTGATCAAGAGCCTAAGGCAACTGTAGGAGGCTAAATTTTGGCCATGTTGATTAAGTTTGGCCGAGATTCTAAGGCATATATAGGAGGATGAATTTCGACTTTGTTGACTAAGGTTGACCAAATTATGAGGCAGAAGTAGAAAGGATGATTTTTTGCCCTGTTTGACTAGGTTTGACTTGTGTGGTTTCTTGGGTCTATTTGACCAAGTTTGACTGGAAAATCAGATTATACTTTTAATAAATTGAACAATTTCTCCTAAGAAAATATTGTTAGGTTTTTCCCAAGTTTGGGTTTTCCCTAGGTAAAATTTGTGTCTCTTTTGCGTGTTTGATTGTCTCTTTATGAACCTACTATCATTATTACATTATTATTGAGATTTTATATGTTTAATTTCTTAATGATGTATGTGACATAAGCGAACTTGGTTAAATAAATCAATGGAAAGTAATTATCAATTTAGAAGATCATATTTCTCTTGAAAAATCAACAAGTGATATGAGGGAATCTAAATTTTTCTTTGGGAGATTTACTAGTTACTTTTAGTAAAGTTAGAAGAAGTAGGTTTACTAAATCCTACCAAATTATCCATAACTCAAAGAAATAAGAGATCAAGAGAGGTGTGTATTACAAAATAGGTTTGACTAGTTTTTGATATCTAAATATTTTCTAGATGAACCATATAAAATTAATATGAGGGTTTCTCAATGAGGGGGATTTGACCACATTCCAGTCATATTGGAAATAGTCTCTGTTACCCACCAAAAGTGGGTGACCCCATTAGAGAAAAATTTCTCCTTTCATTTCTTCCATCTGGTAGCCGGAAATCCCTGATAGCCACTAGTAGTCGATGATGATGTGACATTCATAGCTCTGTCGCCTACATCAGTCATATGTTTCCTCACCCATTTGGAAAGAGCACATGTTGGAAGGTGAGATTTCGATCAAAAGGTACTTTATTTATTTGGCAATCAGGTGCTTATGGGGTAACCTAGAGGGAAGAGGGATCTTGATCATGATCTTGTTCCCTCACCTTAAATGGGGGGTTAATCTTTTATCCTAGTCTAGTGGGACCTCTCTTAATGGCCCAATTAGTATAGGAGGGGAACTACTTGGGAAACCTTGATTAAGATAATGTAGTCCCATTTCTCCCTATTCCATAATTACCACTTTCCATCTTACGTTACGATCCCCATACATTACTTCCCTTCTTTGGGTTCAGATGACCATTGTTTCTATAGGATTGACACCATACATCCTCATTCTTAGGTAAGGCTAGGAACTTGACCCTCGGAGGTTGATGCAACTAAAAGGAAAGGAAAAATAAATTAATGGCCATAAGTAAAAACAAAAGAAGATAAAAATGCAAAGATGGTCGAGACATACACATTAGCACGTGGAAAAAAGCCTAACATGAGCTGTACCTCACTCATTATGGCCATCGCCTGATTCTAAAGTGCATGTTACTCTTCATATTATGAGAAGGAATCCTTGCGAGTCCCAATCCCTGGTAGGCAATGATTTGCCTCATCATTAAGGGGGTAATCATTGTTATACATCATACAAAGCAAGATATAACCCTTGAGATACAAGTAGTAATACAAAGAAAGATAAAAAAAAGAAGAAGTAAAAGGTGCACAAGAGGTCTAGAAAAACAAAGGCCGAGTTGGTAACTCACGTATCCATGATTGCTTGCTCCCCACATCTATACACTTGGGATGAAAAACCCATCATAGTTGGCCCCTCTTACCATGACACTTGGACATGAATTATTCTCCCCTTTGTTCCATCATTATTCACATGAAACCTATCAATTGAAGGGTGGAGCAAGGACATATCATTCCCCTTAGGGGATGGAAACACCTAATAGGGAGGTCTATTAACCACTCCTACCTAGGGAGGCAACACTATAACAAGTTCAAAGCCTTAATTTTGGAAGGGAATCTTTGTTTGAAGTGACAAATTTCCCATTACTTGCAAGCTTGGTTCACTTAGATGCAAAAATGACTAAACATTATTGATGATGTAGATGCTAACACTAAATATTGTGTGTAATTGTTAGGTGGTTTCACACCATGGCTTGAGAAACTTAATTAGGAATCAAGTCCTTCAAAGGAGCATATTGACACCCATAGGTGAGGAGTTTGGAGTTGTGGGATTCCAAGTTGTAACATAGCATCACACTTAGCCATGGGCACCTCCAGTACCCACAAGGTTCCAACACTTTTACCTATATTGATGACTTTTGTGGGATGACACCTAGACCAAACATGCCCCCATTCGACTTAACACTTCATGAGGGTTGGCAGTTGAATCTATGGACCAGAGGAGGATGGTCTCTCACATTAAGACATAGGAGGGATAACAACACCTTGATAGGCCTTAACGTTGGAGAAAAGACAATAATTTTGACCACCTGGAGACCCATGAGAACAATTTTGTGCCCCAAGATGAAAATTAGGGTCCACAAAGGGAGGTTCCCAGTGATATAGGTTTCAAACCCTAGGAGTTGTTTTTAGAGGGCCTCTACACATCATATGGAAGCATTAGCCCTCAACACTAGCCCTAGGAGGGCTTACACATGCATGGCATCAAAACATTCTCTATTTCAGTTCACACATGTGGGTTATATTGAGTTTATTCCATTAGCTACTAGGTCGGATTGTGACCTAGCATGTTATAACACATTCTTTTATAATTTTAGGGGGCTTGTAGGCTAAAATAGTAATTCAAATCCCTCATGTAAATAGAGGGAGGATCTATCGTATCATCAAAACATCACACTTGGTATTTTTGACCTCTTTAGCTAAATCTAGCCTTATTTCTTGTGGATATTTTGGATCTATGAATGTGTTTTGATATTTGGAGTTGATTTACTTCTCTTTGGAGCTATTATCTTATCTATGGATATAATATTTGCATGTTGTAAGTGTACCTAATTTTTGAATATTTATTTATTCATGTCTAATGTATGGAATAATATTGATTCTAGGTTATACTAATTGTTCCCTAATTTGTTGAACATATATTGAATGCTATCTAGATGATATTTTGCATGCATTACTCATACATAACATGTGAATGTACTTCCTATTGGTGAAATCTTGGTAGCTCTCGCATGAAAAACCCATTATCAATTGCATAGGGAAATGCTTGAGGTTTGTTGCTAAGGAATCAAATTTTGGCCTCCTTGGAAAAATTTTAGCTGATTTATCACATCATAGACTCTGTATTCCCAAGGGACAAGGATTTGGTCCATTTTTTTGGTGATCATACTTTTATCCATAAATTCTCTTCCTCTAATTCAGCCCCTTCAATGCCAATCTTTCTAACTAGGGATTGGTGTGAATCCCTAGGAAATGTGAGTTTGTGGGATTGGAGAGCCTAAACATCAAGGGTATTGAATTTGCCACACAATCTATCCTTTTGGTGGGCATCCAATTCAAATTGTCCATAAAATTTCTTCCCCTAGTTGTTTTCCCTAAGGGGGAACCATATTTTAGTCATTGCTTCAACTTAGGGAATTTTTTAAAGATTTCATGAGCCTTGGATTTGTCAATATACATTATTGCAAACCTTTTCTCATAGAATTGACATTTTGTTACTCAAATAATCAACTTATCAATCAAACCCTAGGTCTTGTGTGTCATCAAATAGGCATATATAAAGAAAGCAGCTTGCCTTCTTTTGAACCTAATTGTGACTTTCTTGTAGTAAGCCTCATTGTGTGACCTTGTACCTTGACATTAAAATATCAATTAGGTGACCATCTCACATATCGAGACTCCTCCCATCGGTGAAAATCCATAAAGAACATGGGGTTTTGGATGTAGTGACAATGGACCATCACCCCATCACTGTCACTTGGTCTACTGTTAGCCTTGTAGGGTGCCCCACCTCCAAGGCCTACGAGATTTTGCGGCAACAATCCCTAAATAAGAGAATCCTACAAGTCTATACAAGATGAATCTAGAATGGATAAAGGAAGAATATTTTATTAATAAGATCAAAGAGATATAGGGAACTTATATTGGAGATTCAAGAAAAATTTTCCCCTTTACAATTCCATCAAATTGTGAAAAAATAAAAAAAGATAACAATGAAGTGGGAAAAAGAAAAAAAATGCAGGAGGATGACAAAACTCTGCATTAAATGAGTGGAGGAAGCCCTGGAATCTCATCATAACTATGAAGTTTTTGGTATTTTGACAAAGGAATATAAAGTAAAGGTAAAAAATATTGAAGTAAAAAAGAGTCAAACACTTAGGGAAAAGAAAAATAATGGAAGCTTAAAAGTAGGGCCTTATGGCTCCAAGCAAGTGATTAAAACACAATTTTTTTTCATAGAGATGCCAAATGCAAGAGGAACATTAATTCAATGTAGAAAATTGAAAAGGATTATGGCACATGGGCACTAAAATTCAAGGGCATTGTTTTAGAAGGTGTAACTTCTCGGATAGAGAAATATCAAAGACAACAAAAAATGCACGCACATAGAGACAATATTTACCGTGTAAACCCTGACTAGGAAAACTAATAAATTATAGATATCTATTATCTAACCTTTGTCAATCTGTTCAAGATATCCAAGTTATACCAACATAAGCCCCTTGAGGCATCTTATAATGTACTATTCCAATCCATAAAATAGACTTCATCATATGTAATACCATGGGCACATCTCATGGGTTACTCGATACCATGGCTCACAAACCACCATTAGTAAACCCATCATATGACTAACTCAAGGTTATTTTAATTACTTTATGAACAAGTCATGATTAACCCAACATTCCCCCCTTTAAAATTGACTTAGGATAAACACTTGCCTGGCTCAAATTGTACTAACTAGGTTTTGGGGAATACAACATGCCCCCTATCACCTAAATCTGTGTCTAGAATTTAAATTGGTGAACAATCAAACTAGGGGTATGGATGTCGAAGTAGGTCTTATAGCCATATGCTCATTTACATGTGATACAATCCAACTTCATAAAAAATAATTACAATTGCATGCTCAAGCATGTGATGCTATACAAAATCAACATGTTTCATTGTCATCGTTTCTCCTACTTCAAATACAATTACATATACCAAGTCCTTTCCCTTGTATGCTTGGACGAATGATGCAAGAAGCATCTACCTACTTCTTTACCCACGTCCTTCTCTCCTCGTAGTTTTGGTTCCTTCGAAACACATTTCCCTACTCGATTTTGTGAATGACTCCAGCGAATGGTAAATGGCCTTAATGGAATAAACACTAACAAAGTTGTTGTCCACAAAGGGCATGTGGAGAAAGTTGTCACAAATGACCTTGTAAGAAATTAAGCTTAGCCTTCTTGATTTCCTTCAATTTCTTGAAATAATCCACGTACTATTTGTGATTATATACCACCTTTTGTTGTAGGAGAGAACCCCCACCCAACTCCACTGCCTATTTTCTATGCTAATCCATCCCTCACACCATGTATAGGATCTAGTACAACCCCATTCCCTGAAATTCCATGCCCACAATGACCCATGCCATCATATTTTACTGATTTGTTAGAATTATACTTGTGATCATAAAATCTACACATTCATGCAATCGATCATCATATCCATGAATAGATCAAGTTTTAGAGCTAACAAATACATGATTTTTGTAGATTGAAGAATTCAAGCAATAAATCAACCCATATATGATTATATTAACAATCCTTCTTATAATGCCCAATTTTATCACATTTTGAACATTTCCTTAAGGATTTCCCTAGATATTTGGATCCCTCACTTGAAGAATCATTTTTATTTCTATTTTGGGAATGACCTCTTAAGAAATAAGCCATCCATACTTCGACTATCCATGATTTTACACCTCATTTGTGTCTATAGCAAGGATGCAACAACATCATCAAATTGTAATGTGGTTTCATTACTCCCAGTAGCTATAACCAAAATAGTTCATGAATTAACAAAGAGCAGAGTAAACTAATGCACTTATCTTCATAAAAATTATAATATCAATAGATTAGAGTTGGCTTACCATAGTGTTAAAGGACTTTAGATGTTTTGTCATAGATTCTTTATCATTAATCCTTAGAATACACAACTTCTTTCAAAGGTTTTATTTTTCTCTAAGGGTGTAGACTAATATGAAGCACCTAATTTATCCCATAATGCCTTGGTTGTACCTTCTCCCAAGCCGTTCAAAAAAACTAAATCTAAAAGACATAGTCGGATGGTACTCCTATCCTTCATATCCAACTTTGTCTAGTCTTCTACCAACATACTCATAGGTGTAGAACTAGTATCCATAATGACCCATTGTTCTTCATCTACAAAATGGTATTCCATATTGAGCTTCCATAGCTCAAAGCTTTACCCATTAAATTCCTCAATCTCAATTTTAAAACTACTCACCATTCTCTTTTAGAACAAGAATCATTATGAAAGAGTGACTATTAAAGCCAAGTTTATCATAGACCTAAGATAAAATCTCTATTAAAAACAAGTCAAACCCGTAGCAAAAAAAATGTCCTTTTGAAGCCAATAATCTCACTATTATACCACAAGTAAATTACTTGAGAGAGAGATATATCAAAGACAACACAAAATACATGCACTTAGAGACAATATTTATCTTAGAAACCCTTAACTGTGAAAACCAACAAACAATAAATAATAACCTTGGCCAAATTCAACCAAGCTAGCCAAGTTAGGCAAACATTAGCTCGTTGAGGAATCTTACAATTGAGTATTCCAAGCCATTAAATAAGCTTAAACTTATTTGATACCATGGGCACATATGATGGGTTATCTAATATGATGTGCTTCAAACCACCATTCGTAAACCCACTGTATGACGGAATTAAAGCTATCTTAACTACTTTATGACCAAGTTAAGGCTAACCCAAAAGGAGTAAGTTACTTCTCATACCCATTTAGGGAGGACTCTTGACTCACCATAGCAAATGTAATAAAATTATTGAGTTATTTTCTAAGTTTTGTCACTCTAACAACAATTAGGCTTTGATGGAGGATGTTGGAAAAGAATAATTGTTTTGCATTCTTCAAATCTTCTAGAAAGACGAAAACTTAGGGCTCAATAGCCTCCTTATGGAATTTTTTTCTTGATTGTTACAATTTTATAAGAGAAGGTAAAAGGAGGATGGTTAAGACCACAAGATCTATAGGAAAATTGTTTGGAGCTTTTAGCACAACTTTTCTTACTCTAATTCCAAAAGATGATAATCCAACATCCCTTGAAAACCCAAGCAAAATTATATGGAAGGTAATAACTAGAAGACTAAAAATGACCCTATCAGGGCAAGCCTCTAAAGAATGATTTGGGATTTTAGAGGAAGACAAACACATGAGGTAACAAGGATTACCCAAGAAGGACTCCATCCAATCAAATTTAGGAATATGTATTCAATGGTAATCAAGGTGGATCTATCCAAAGCATATGACATAGTAAGTTGACTATATTTCAAATTAATCCTTTGAAGCAAACTTGGTAGTATACTTCATGAAAACATCATGAATACATAAATCAATCTGTATTAAATAACAATTATTTATTATAAGAATATATTTATCTAAGTCATCATTCATTGAGTACATAGACACATATATATACACACGGTGGGTGATAGATCATGCCTTTTGAAAATGACATAAATTTTAATTACTATAAGTGAATGATTACCTATAATAATGGTTTATGACCTATTTTTATAATAATTATTGTTTATTGCACTGATAGGTGCTCTGCAACCCAGTATAGAGGAGATGTGTAAGAATTTGATATTAGATGTAAAAAAAATTAAATTCATTTTTTTTATACTAAAAAAATTACAAACAACTTTTTAGATAAAAAAAATCATAATATACATGTCACATTGAAAAATATAACATATAAATAGTAGTTAAAAGTAAGGATCCATTTTACCATAAAAATTAAAATAATGATTCCATAACGATATTTAAATTTAATTAATTACCACATAAATATTCACCCCCACTTTACCATGTATGTTATTCACTTCTAAACAAAGTTTGTTACAATACCATGACTTATCAATACCACATGCCAAAAAACGATAACTTATTTCAAAATCAAAATATTTTATAAATATTTTAATTTAATTTAATTTTATAACATGTTTAAAATTAAATCTAAAAGCAAAAAGTATGGGAGAGATATTGTAGTGGTGTAAATGTTTGTAAACATTTACATGTGGGCTCAATTAAAAAATAGCTAGCCTAGATCCATCTTAATTCCAGATCTACTAAGTGCTGAGAGTTATCAATTCTCTTTTCACTCTAAACAAATGTTTGCACCTCAAAATATTTGATCCTATGGTAAAACCAGAATTAATATAGATCTAGATTATAAAAATACCATTATCTATAGCCCAAAAATCACTAAGTGACTATTATTTTAACTCAATTTTGTTTTAAAATTATGTATCCATTAAATAATTTGAGTTCACTTAGGTTTAGAAATGTTATAATATTATTTTGTATAAATTAGAAAAACTTAAGAAAGAGCATGATATAATTGAGTTCAATACACAATGTTAAACGTTGTATATTCATTCCTTCTAGAGTATAAGCTCATGTATCCATTAAATAATTTAAATTCATTTTATGTTTAACGAGGATACCTTGTAGTGCAGAGGCTTGCTGGATTTCCCAACAATGCAGAGTGATCATAAGTTCTTTGATGTCTTAGGCATGGCATCGACAAAAAGCTCCATCACAATTCTTCAAGTAGGTGCACCCCTCGATGGACATGTCGAACTAAAGCAAAGGGTTTGGCATTTTAGCTGCAGTGAAAGAAAGAATCACAACATCTTATTTTTGCATCTTCTGTTAGGGCTATACAAAGCTCAAATGCACTAAAAATGAAAAACAGAAAATACAAATAGAAATTACAAATGAATATGCCCACGGGGCTTTGGATTGACGGTGAATGGGTGCACTGTTAAGGCACTCCTTGCGATAGGTCACTGGTTCAAATCCCCTGTGGGTGCTTACCTAGCAAAAAAAAGAAGAAATTACAAATGAACAGTTCTTCAAGAATAATCATCTCAGAGCATAACATGATAGAAATCTCAAGAAATTATATTTACAATCAAAGAAAAAAATAATTTAGCAAGAAGATACAAATTTCTATGTTCACCGATTTGATTTGTTCATTAGGCTATTATTCACTTCAACTAGAAAAATAATGGAAGGAACAAAAAAAACTCTAAGAAAACATCAATCAAAGTAATTTCATGGCATAAAAGAAGATATTCAAGAATAATAATCTCAGAGCATAACATGATAATAATATTATATTTATGTCCAACTAATGACCACAAAGTAGGTCAAAGGGACTGTTGAGTACACTAATGTATATACAAAGCGAGAGAACCAAACGGTCTCCTATGAAAGATATAATGCATGAAGTAAATCAACATCTGGCTCTAGAGGAGAAGATCCAGGACCTAATAGGTCTGAGGATCAGACCCATCTCTCTTAACATTTGAGGCTGAATGAATAACGCTGAAGAAACTCAACAATGTCTGTTGGCACGATGAAGAGCTGATGGCAAGTGCAGAATCTCCACTAAATCATGTCCTGGGGGGCTTCACACGCCGTTGAACACTGGACGACCTAGTTTGTCTCCCAGGAACAGATCTGAGATAGAACTACTGCTGAGATCTCGTGTGGCAGGGTGAGGTCCCACAGATCCTCACTGATCTAAAGTCTGGATACGTACTGGTATCAATCGATCTCTTGGTGCCCTTGTCTGAAGGTAGTACCCTGAAAAATGTCGTGATCCTCTATGTGGGGTCTGGTTTGATGGGAGGCTGAAGAATATGCACTTGGAACCTAAGAGCCTCCTGCATATATAGGGCCAAACATATTTGATCGAGATACCAGAAAAAGTCGGCGAGGGTCTAAGAATCTCTGAACAAGTAATGAAACCTTCCTTTGGTCTCGTAGTAGACAAGGCATCCAAGGATGAATTGCAACTTGGTCTCCACTCCTTGTAAATGACATACCTAACATAGTCTGCCTAGTCTATCCACCTGGTGGTCTATCTCTACCCGAAGTCTATGAGAGCCTACTCTGAAATGGCCTAGAGGAATGCGAAGAGCATGCATCCAATGGTGAAACGTATACTGGGGTCAAATAATGAGCCTGTCTCTCAACTCCAAGAAGTGCTCAGCATAGAAGGCCATCTTTGGGCACAACCCTCCTGCAGGATTGACCTAGGTGACTTGGACGAAATGCCTATAGATGTCTTCCCTGATGATCTTGTTTAGCTCATGTCTAGTAGGTAAAAGGTGACCATGAGCATCTAAGGAATATCAAAAAGGAGGGAGACGATCCAACTGAATTCCCACTGACTCTAAGAGGTTTGAAACTCCTGTGAACCAACATCTGGCTCAACGTGAGGGATTAGAAAGGGTAATAGTCTCAAAAGAGAAATATGCCAAGTAAGGATAATGGTCCCTACACTTTATCGAGTCTGCCAAGCCCTGGATATGATGCAAGAATAAAACCAATCTGAAGACCATCTCAAGTCGAAAGGGCTGAGCTCCAAACTTTGCAAGGATGATGTGCTGTGGCACTGTTAGTTTGCACCTAATGATGCAGCGGAGAAGAAGAATCTGGACTCTCTCAGCTAAAGCCCAGTCTGACTCAATTAAAGACAATCACCAAATCTTTGAGCCATATACAACAGTGGGACAAATAAAGGTGTCCATGAGGCTCATCTTGAATGAGATGTCCTGGAAGTGATGTCGAAAGCACTGTCTCTCGAGAAGGGTTAAGGATCCATATCCTTTGTTGATCCGAGGCTGAAGTGCTGGTCGCAAACTGAAGCGGGGACCTAAAAATTTCACCCTAAAGTAAGTATACATGCTGGTGATCTCAATCTCCTCCCCTCTGAATAGAAAGTGAAGGTCTGAGGTTTTCTTCACCTCATTGAAGATCATAACCTTGGCTTTTCCTAGGTTGACCATCAATTGTCGATGGTCACTAAACAAAGCTAAGGAATCCAACTACCTCTATAATCCTTCTGGGGATGAGGAGAGGAGGACCACGTCGTCAGCAAAAAGTAGAATAGATAGTAAAACCTGGTGAAGAAGGAAACCATCAGTGTCCTAGATATGCTCATGTAGAAATGCTTCCAACTCATCAATATAGATCCCAAATAGGGTAGGGGACAGTGGACAACCATGTTTAACCCCAATAGTGCTTCGAATGAAATTAGACATCCCATGGGCTGCGTGAAGATGACCAAGAACAAATCATA
Organism: Pinus taeda; assembly: GCA_000404065.3. Classification (NCBI taxonomy): domain Eukaryota; kingdom Viridiplantae; phylum Streptophyta; class Pinopsida; order Pinales; family Pinaceae; genus Pinus; species Pinus taeda. Next base: position 2,621 of record APFE030106949.1, on the reverse strand, counting down.
TAGGCGCATAATAGTGGTCAATAGGGCTGCAGAAATGCCAATATCTCTGTGTCTCTGGAGTAAGGCCTCCCTCGAAGCAGAGTCAAAAGCTTTCCGAAAATCTATGAAACAACAATAGACTTTCGAAGAGCGGTGTCATGCCTCCTCAATCACGACGCGAAGGGTGAATATGTGATCAATGGTCTGATGATCCGGTCGAAAACCTGCCTGTCCCATAGCTCTAAGTTGTCTCTGCTCAAGGTCACTGGAGAGCTTCCTATGTAGAATAGTAGCATACAACTTCGAGAACGTGTGACCCACCATGATCGTTCTGTAGTTATTGGGATTTGAGCTAGAATCTGATTTGTGGATCGGATGGATGATGTGGTGTGCCCATGTTGGTGGAAAACCTTCACAGACTATATGGTTGAAGAGATCATCCAGGTAGCTAACTAAAGCACGAAAACCATGCTTAAAGAACTTTGCTTGGTAGCCTTCCTCATCGGCTGCTTTGCTGCTATTCATCACCCAAATGGCCTCTCTAATATCGCTGTCCGAGAATAGATAACAAGAAGAGGGTGGGGAGGTAACATGAATTTGGGCTTGCCTAGGAATATCATAAAGGTTGGAAGTGTGAGAGAACATGGATGTAGGGTCGAGGTCATGTGGAATAGGGGATCACCAGGGAAGGATGGTACACTAGAATTGTTTAGGGGAGTGGACAAGGAGAGTAGAGAGTTCTCGTCTTCTATGGGAGATAAAGAGACGTTTCTTGTGACGAAGGAGACAATGATAAGAAGCTTTGAGTTCAAAGTAGGAGGGTTGAGAGTGGGCGAAAGCATATCGAAGTTCTCGATGTAGAGTCTTGCATTCATCATCGTACCATTTTTCATGGGGCAAGATCCAACTTTAGGGGAGATGGAAGTGGAACAAGCGGAGTGGGGGAAGGATTTTTGCTGCTTCCCAAATGGAAACTCAAAGACAGGTGTATTTAGTGGAAGCAGAGTCAAGCAAGGAGAACTGGGTTTTTGATGGGAGTATCTTACGTAGGGTAGAGGAGAAAATGTCAGGGTCTCCTTCATCAAATCAGAAAGCATTTCAGGGTGGGCCCCAAGTGGAGCGATGGGGTTGAAGGGGAGGGTCAAACCAGAGAGAAAAGGAAATAAGTGCATGATTAGAAAGGGGGATGGGGGAGACTGAGAGATGGTGAATAAAAGGGAGCAAGTTATGGCTAGCAAGTACATAATCAACTACACTCACACCATTGCCATATGGTTGACAAATGAAAAAGCGAGAGTTCGAGAAACAGGGTGTAGGTTTTAACGCCGTACAAAAATTACCTGCATACGAATTATAAAACACAGAAAATAAACAATGTGAGATCATAACACATAAAACACATATACACAGACATTTTCCAACTGGATCCCAAAACTGGGACTACCAGCTTGATTTTTCATTATTTTCCTTTCAATGTTACTATACGTATTTATACATGCCGAAGCATCCAATACCATGGACCGAAAACTATCGCGTCCAAAACCATGTGCGAGAAACATGCACAAAACCATAGGTAGGTCAGCCCAACCTAATATAGGGTCCAAAACCAAAATTTTCGGGGGCGCTGCCCCAGACCCCATAGAGTGGGGTTACCTACAACCCTCAAACCCCCTGTGATTCCCCTCACTACGCAATTGGCGCAATGAAGGGGGGGGGCTCCACACCTCTTCTAACCCCCCGGTTTAATACGTGGGCTAGTCATGGAAAGAATATAACACAACCCAACATTATCCCACTTGCTGTTTTCTTTCCACAGGGGGGCACAAGAGAGCTTGGTCATTTATCCAGCCCTGCAATGCCCATTGTTTCTCTACACCAAGAGAACTTCTCAGAGCTCACAGATTTTGTCAATGCATCTGCAGTATTCTTTAAAATGTCCACCTTTACTAGCAAAACCTTTTTGTCTTCTATCATATCCCTCATAAAGTGATACTGAACATTGATGTGCTTTGTCTTGGAATGATATGCAGGGTTCTTTTCCAAGAAAATTGCACTTTGGCTGTCAGAGTCTATCCTTATAGCTCCTTGTACTAACCCCATATTTGAACACAATATCTGCAACCAAATTGATTCCTTGCTTGCATGAGTGGCTGCCATGTATTTTTCCTCTATAGTTGATAGTGCCACTACAGATTGTTTCTTACTCATCCGACTGAATGCACCTCCAAATAGGTTAAACACATACCCACTTGTAGATCTTCTCTGATCCAGATCTCCAACCAGTTTTCATCAACAAAGCCACAAATATCCAACACTCTGTCCAATCCTGGTCTTCCTTGGTAGCACAAACCATAATCACTAGTGCCACGCAAATACCTGAAAACCCGCTTCACTGCTGTCAAGTGCTCCTTCCCTGGTTTTGACATAAACCTGCTCAATACTCCCACTGCATGTGCAATGTCTGGTCTAGTACAGACCATGGCATACATCAAGCTACCGACTGCACTTGCATATGGAACATGGGAAATGTCCTCTTCCTCTTCTTGTGTCTTGGGACACTGTTCAACAGATAACCTCACACCTACAGGAATAGGAACCTTCACCGGTTTACTATCTTGCATATTAAACCTCTGCAATATTGT